>SJYC01078640.1:0-10976 GCA_006408675.1 Madoqua kirkii
AATGTGGTCCACTGGAGAAGAGAATGGCCAACCACTTCAGTATTCTTGCCTTGAGAACCCCATGAACAGTATGAAAAGGCAAAATGATAGGACACTTAAAGACTCTGGGAGTTGGTGATGGACAGGGAGGCCTGGTGTGCTGTGATTCATGGGGGTCGCAAAGAGTCAGACACGACTGAGTGATTGAACTGAACTGAACTGAACACCGAGTCCTCCCCCAAATGGGTGTGTCCGCATGCTCTATATCTCTGTGTGCAAGATCCGTGCACACCTGTGGTTCCTCAGGTGTAAGTTGTGTCTCTGAATGTACCTCCTATAGGTACTTTGCTGAGACCTTCTCTCATTCCCCTGTATTGTCACCCTGCTTATTTAACTTCTGTGCAGAGTACATCATGAGAAACGCTGGGCTGGAAGAAGCACAAGCTGGAATCAAGATTGCCGGGAGAAATATAAATCACCTCAGATATGCAGATGACACCACCCTTATGGCAGAAAATGAAGAGGAACTAAAAAGCCTCTTGATGAAAGTGAAAGAGGAGAGTGAAAAAGTTGGCTTAAAGCTCAACATTCAGAAAACGAACATCATGGTGTCTGGTCCCATCACTTCATGGGAAATAGATAGGAAAAGAGTGGAAACAGTGTCAGACTTTATTTTGGGGGCCTCCAAAATCACTGCAGATGGTGACTGCAGTCATGAAATTAGACGCTTACTCCTTGGAAGAAAAGTTATGACTAACCTAGATAGCATATTCAAAAGCAGAGACATTACTTTGCTGACTAAGGTCCGTCTAGTCAAGGCTATGGTTTTTCCTGTGGTCATGTATGGATGTGAGAGTTGGACTGTGAAGAAGGCTGAGCGCTGAAGAATTGATGCTTTTGAACTGTGGTGTTGGAGAAGACTCTTGAGAATCCCTTGGACTGCAAGGAGATCCAACCAGTCCATTCAGAAGGAGATCAACCCTGGGATTTCTTTGGAAGGAATGATGCTAAAGCTGAAACTCTAGTACTTTGGCCACCTGATATGAAGAGTTGACTCACTGGAAAAGACTCTGAAGCTGGGAGGGATTGAGGGCAGGAGAAAAGGGGACGACTGAGGATGAGATGGCTGGATGGCATCACTGACTTGATGGACGTGAATCTGAGTGAACTCTGGGAGATGGTGATGGACAGGGAGGCCTGGCATGCTGGGATTAATGGTGTCACAGAGTCGGACACAACTGAGCGACTGAACTGAAAGCAATGTTGCTTCTGACTGTGCACAAGTTTCAATAAATAACTTTTTCCTCTAGTTTACTTCCACTTCTTCCCAGACAACCTAGACATACATCCACGGAGGCAGCTGCTGCTGCTGCTAAGTTGCTTCAGTCGTGTCCGACTCTGTGTGACCCCATAGACGGCAGCCCACCAGGCTCCTCCGTCCCTGGGATTCTCCAGGCAAGAACATTGGAGTGGGTTGCCATTTCTTTCTCCAATGCAGGAAAATGAAAAGTTAAAGTGAAGTTGCTCAGTCGTGTCCGACTCTTAGCGACCCCATGCACAGCAGACCACCAGGCTCCTCTGTCCATGGGATTTTCCAGACAAGAGTACTGGAGTGGGGTGCCATTGCCTTCTCCGCCATGGAGGCAGAGCCAATGACTAACACAAGTGACAAAATTATTATACAGAGTCACTTCTCCCCTCCGACTCTGTAGGTCTATTTTGGGACTAGGCTTGTGAGTGACTCTATCTTCCTAAGCAGTCTTCCTAGTCACTCATCTGACCAGACTCCTGGCAGGCTGCCTTCCGGTTCACTTGCACATGCCTCAGCAGATCTAAATCCTGGCTTATGCTTAAGTCAGATCCCCTTAGTAAACACACAAAACATGGCTATAATAATAAAGATTAAAAGCAAGGTCACAAATCACTTAAGAGGAGAGAAAGTGTTGTAGTTGGATTTCCCTTCCTGGTAGCTTTTAATGATTTTAGGAATTCTGGGTGAGATTATTATTATAATTAAGCAATACTTTCCACTCTAAGCTTTCTGACTGCCAAGATGAACATAATGCAGTCAGTGTGTTCCCAAACCTCACCTACCTGTAATGCAAAATAAAACCATGGTTCTTTTAATATCCAAGTCAATTTCAGGAAGTCCATTGTTATGCTATGTTCCTCTTCCCAAGTGATTTCTGGGAATCTGGAATTGCTGAGGAATTCTTACATGTTCTACAAATCCATCCTGGTGGTCTCTTTTTAGCTCAGCCAGACATTTGCACTCGCAACCTTTGTTCCAGAGCCCTTTCAGATCACATCACATCTTCTCATAATCGGATTCTGAGAGCTCACTCTTTAGCTCAACCTTCTCCAAGCAGGGACACAAAGCCCTTGATTAATTTTCCAAACGTGTCTATATCCTTCCTGCAGTGTTCTGCAAAATTTCATTGAATATTAAAGGAATGATAGAAGTATAAGTTTCAATGTCTCACATGGCTATTCCTGACTTTTATAGGAATAATTGTTCTCATTCAGTTATTTCTGACTCTTGGTGACTCCATGGATTGCAGCATGCCAGCCTTCCCTGTCCTTCACCATCCTCCAGAGTTGCTCAAACTCCTGTCCATTGAGTTGGTGATGCCACAATACCAACTATTCCTGTTTCTGCCTTTCACTTCCGCCCTCAATCTTTCCCAGGTCTTTTCCAATAAGTCAACTCTTAACATCAGTGGCCAAAGTATTGGTGCTTCAACTTCAAAATCATGTGTGCTAAGTCGCTTCAGTCAAGGCCAACTATTGAGCTCACGTTTCTAATGTCTCTGGGATTGGCAGGCAGATTCTTTACCACTAGCACCTGGGAAGCCTTAGCTTCAGCATCAGACCTTCCAATGAATATGCAGGGTTGATTTCCTTTAGGATTGCCTGGTTTGTTCTCCTGGCAGTCCAAGGGACTCTCAAGTGTCTTTTCCAGCACCACAGTTCTGGTGGGCATTTATTCTGTTCCTTTCCCTGCTGGGTATTCCTCTGTCTCTTCATCTTGTTTATATTGCTGTGTTTGGGGTGGCCTTTCTGTATTCTGGCAGTTTGTGGAGTTTCCTCGCTGTGGGTGGGGTTATACGGGTGGCTTGTCAAGGTTTCCTGGTTAGGGAATCTTGTGTCGGTGTTCTGTTGGGTGGAGCTGGATTTCTTCTCTCTGGAGTGCAGTGATGTGTCCAGTAATGAATTATGAGATGTCAGTGGGTTTGGAGTGACTTTGGATAACCTGTCACTGAAGCTCAGGGCTGTGTTCCTGTGTTGCTGGAGAATTTACTTGATATGTCTTGCTCTGGAACTTGTTGGCCCTTGGATGGTGTTTGGTTTCAGTGTAGATATGGAGGCGCTTGATGAGCTCCTGTCAATTAATGTTCCCTGCAGTCAGGATTTCTCTGGTGTTCTCGGGATTTGGACTTACGCCTCCTGCTTCTGGTTTTCAGTCTTATTTTTAAGGTAGCATCAAGAGTTCTCTATCTATACAGCACTGTTGATAAAACATCTCCTTCCGAAGACAATAGGCTGCTTTTCTGATTGCCTGATGTCCTCTGTCAGCATTCAGAAGTTGTTTTGTGGAATTTACTCAGGGTTCAAATGTTCTTTTGATGAATTTGTAGGGTAGAAAGTGGTCTCCCTGTCCTATTCCTCTGTCATCTTCTCCAGCACCACAGTTCTAAGCCATTGATTCTTTCGCACCTAGCTTTCTTTATGATCCAGCTCACATCTGAACATGACTACTGATAAAACCATAGCTTTGAGTATATGGACCTTTGTTAGCAAAGTGACATCTCTGCTTTTTAATACTATGTCTAGGTTTGTCATACCTTTCCTTCCAAGGAACAAACACCTTTTAATTTTATGGCTGCATGAAATTACAGGAATTAAACATACCTTAAGACCCAGATAATCATGATGATGTGATCACTAATCTAGAGCCAGACATCTTGGAATGTGAAGTCAAGTGGGTCTTAGAAAGCATCACTATGAACAAAGCTAGCGGAGGTGATGGAATTCCAGTTGTCCTGTTTCAAACCCTGAAGGATGATGCTGTGAAAGTGTTGCACTCAATATGCCAGCAAATTTGGAAAACTCAGCAGTGGCTACAGGACTGGAAAAGGTCAGTTTTCATTCCAGTTCCAAAGAAAGGCAATGCCAAACAATGCTCAAACTACTGCACAATTGCACTCATCTCACATGCTAGTAAAGTAATGTTCAAAATTCTCCAGGCCAGGTGAGCTGCCGTCTATGGGGTTGCACAGAGTCGGACAGGACTGAAGCGACTTAGCAGCAGCAGCAGCAGGCTTCAGCAATACATGAACCGTGAACTTCCTGATGTGCAACCTGGTTTTAGAAAAGGCAGAGGAACCAGAGATCAAATTGCCAACATCCGCTGAATCATGGAAAAAGCAAGAGAATTCCAGAAAAACATCTATTTCTGCTTTATTGACTATGCCAAAGCCTTTGACTGTGTGGATCACAATAAACTGTGGAAAATTCTGAAAGAGATGGAAATACCAGACCACCTAACCTGCCTCTTGAGAAATCTGTATGCAGGTCAGGAAGCAACAGTTAGAACTGAACATGGAACAACAGACTGGTTCCAAATAGGAAAAGGAGTACATCAAGGCTGTATATTGTCACCCTGCTTATTTAACTTCTATGCAGAGTACATCATGAGAAATGCTGGACTGGAAAAAACACAAGCTGGAATCAAGATTGCTGGGAGAAATATCAGTAACCTCAGATATGCAGCTGACACCACCTTTATGGCAGAAAGTGAAGAGAAACTAAAAAGCCTCTTGATAAAAGTGAAAGAGGAGAGTGAAAAAGCTGGCTTAAAACTCAACATTCAAAAAATGAAAATCATGGCATCTGGTCCCATCACTCCATGGGAAATAGATAGGGAAACAGTGGAAACAGTGTCCGACTTTATTTGGGAGGGCTCCAAAATCACTGCAGATGGTGATTGCAGCCATGAAATTAAAAGACACTGACTCCTTGGAAGGAAAGTTATGACCAATCTAGATAATATATTCAAAAGCAGAGACATTACTTTGCCGACTAAGGTCCATCTAGTCAAGGCTATGGTTTTTCCTGTGGTCATGTATGGATGAGAGTTGGACTGTGAAGAAGGCTGAGCACCGAAGAATTGATGCTTTTGAACTGTGGTGTTGGAGAAGACTCTTGAGAGCCCTTTGTACTGCAAGGAAATCCAACCAGTCCATGCTGAAGGAGATCAACCCTGGGATTTCCTTGGAAGGAATGATGCTAAAGGTGAAACTTCAGTACTTTGGCCATCTGATGTGAAGAATTGACTCATTGGAAAAGACTCTGATGCTGGGAGGGATTGGGGGCAAGAGGAGAAGGGGACGACCGAGGATGAGATGGCTGGATGGCATCATGGTCTCAATGGGCGTGAGTCTCAGTGAACTCTGGGAGTTGGTTATGGACAGGGAGGGCTGGGATGCTGCGATTCGTGGGGTCGCAAAGAATCAGACACGACTGAAAGACTGAACTGAACTAAGATCCTAACCAGTTCTGCCACAGCAGTTACCAGATTAACCTCCACCAGCTTTATCCTTTCATGGTGCTTGTGTTTGGATTATTTCCATGTCTCCAAGTCTGATCTTGAAACTTAATCTTACAGAATGGAAGGTCCTCTTCCCATGTTAAAAATTTCTCATCCACCATCCAGGGAAAATCGTAGGTTGGAATATCCTTTTCTTCAAAAAAGTCACAACTCTTCTCTACTCATGGAATGTGACCTAGAGTCTATCTAGGACAATAATAATTATAAATAGAATATTTCCTGAATGTTGCTTTAACCTTAAACAGCACCATATGAAACATATTTACAATTCAATCAAAATCTATGCTTTATATAATTACCAGTCTGATTTTTCAAAGGAATAAAGCAGAAAAACTACAACTTTTGCTAGTGAACAAACAGAAAACAACACAATTTGCAGCATCTATATTCAAATTTAAGATGACCTCATATTACTACTCCCTGGATTGGTACTTAGTATGGTAACTCAAGAGTCTTACTGGTGATTTTATTAAAACGAAATGTATCTGTTTTAAAATTTTGCTTCCACATTGCCCCAAACACAAAGCTTTCATAAACTCACAATTGTTTCTTTTAAAATATTAAAGTTCTGGCTTTATCAGGTACTCTAGGACTGTCTCTATTATCACAGTTATTTATAGAAGTATTATTTCATAAAATATGTGAGCTCCCATTATGTCTTAAGCAATGCACTTGGTGCTGATACTATATCATGAATAAGACAGAGAAACTCCTGGCATCCAGGGATTTGATAGCTTAACCATTAATAAGTGTCAGTCACTGTTTTAATTGCATGGTCTCATTGAATAGTTTGTAATCTCAACAGCTTATTGAGAGTTAGTGTTTCTCTTTCATTCTAAAATAAATTTCTTTTTTAAAAATGGAGATTTAGAGAGTTAATCCAATTAATGTAACAAACAAATTGCAGAACTAGTATTTGAAGCAAAATCCTGTATTGACCACAAAAATATATTTATCTATAACCCATAGAAAGAAAATGTTACTCTGGGACCTACACATCATCTGAGAACAACTGCTTAGTTGCAGATAGAGAATAATGCTGCTTTGGTCAAATTTATATTGACTAAATTGATAGTGTCAAAGGTAAATTAAATATAACAATTCTATCAGATAATCTCTGGACAAGTGGCTGCCCATGACCCAAAACATCACAATTATTAAGCATCAAGAGGGATAACCTGTGTGTGAGATGGGTTAAGTATGTCTCAGGTTTACAAAAACTTCACAACTTTTTTTATATTATTATTCATTAACTATCTTTACACTGATTGTGCCTGCTAGTACTGGCATTCAGTTTTTTACATTTCATATACCTGCATAGTTTAAAGTTATACATATAAGTATATATTTATCCAACTGTTTAGTGTTTAATAACAGGATTCCTAAAATTAAAGTTTGAAATTCTTCATAGGTGGGGTTGCCAGCCTTAACAAATACAAAATAAAAATAGAGAATATCTCATTGTGTTTGAATTTTAGATAAATAATAAATGTTTTTTTAGTATAAGTATGTCCTATATAATGTTTGGGATATATTTATACTCAAAGAAATCTATTGCTTCTCTGAAATTCAAATGTAAACTGGGTGCCCTGTATTTTATCTGGCACCCTTATTCCACACACATAGGCTTAAATATCTAAGATGCTACCTTAATTTTGTCTACTGGTTATTTCAGGGTACTCCATGAGAAATGAACACTTGTTGCAATCTGTTTGGACATTCTGATGTGGACCACTTAAATTGCTAAATGGCTCAGTAGTTACTGATAGTCCCTGATAGTTACTTGCTATTACAAAGATTTATAGCATATGTGGGCCTTGATCTGAACTATAGTCAACTTAAAAAACTGTCTATGAAACTTGTTATTTTCTGCTGTGCAGAAGCCAAGGTAATTATGGATTTCTCTGGAGAAAAACACATCCATTGATTTTAAGTTGTTTGGGGGAATGCTAATTTAATGTAAGTTTCCTTTTGCCATGACTGAGACTTTCATATATTGTACACAACAGTTGGGTAGAACACAAAATGCCTTTTGTTGAGAAGTCTAGAGTTTTGCTGTTTTTGTTTGTTTAGCTTTAAGGAGGCAATTTGGGGAGAGGGGTTGGTGAAGGGCAGAGGAAGTTAGTGGAGACGAAGCACAGTTCTTTCACTTTAGGTCACTGAACTTCTGAGATGCAGTTACATTTGGCTTGGAGAGTTTTATTTGCCTCAGGTAGCCATCTCAGCAGTACACCACAAACTAGACAGGAATATGAATGCCCATCTGCCACTCCGCTAACGCTGGCTCTCAAGACCTCATGAAACAAGCCCCACAGGAAAGCCTAATGTTTGAACTTTTCACTCTTTGTTCATTTTATTAGACAGCAGTGAACGTCAGCTTCATACTAAATGCTGAAGAGAGTAAGACACCCTTATTAATTAGTCTTTGCATTTCTCCTTTCTTTAAGTAGGTGTTAAAAGAAGTTATTTCCTCTTAATTCTCTTGTCTGATACTGAAACATGTTTGAAAATATAGGTGATAAGAAGAAGAAAAAGAAAAAAAATGAGTCAACAGGCAGACCACCCAAAAATGTTTTTATTTTCTATTAAAGACTTTCCAGTCTTTCAAATTCATTTTTACTTCTGACCTGAACTGACTAGAACATCTAAAATATTTTTCAAAAAGAGGGAAATAACATAGTCTATGTCCAAATTCTTCACAGAACTTGCGGAAAAATCTATACTGTGTTATAACATTTTATTTTATATATATCCTAAAACTTCCTGCATAAATAAATATTTTTAAAAAGTAAGAATTGGCTTTAAGATGGAACAAATGAACCAGTGAAGTTGCTCAGTCGTGCCTGACTTTTAGTGATCCCATGGACTATAACCTACCAGGCCATCCATCTATGGAATTTTTCAGGCAAGAGTATTGGAGTGGGTTGCCATTTTCTTCTCCAAGGGATCTTCCCAACCCTGGGATCGAACCCATGTCTTCTGCACTGCAGGAAGACACTTCACCGTCTGAGCCACCAAGGAAGCCCAACTATAACTGAATCACTGAATCCTCATTTTTTTTCTTTCTTTCTTAATGCTATGTAGTCAAAGTGTTATCTATGCCAGAGAACCTCAACGCAGAGCTGGGGACCTTTTAAGCCAAAAATCAAAAGAGAGAAATTGTACTGGAATAAAAAAGAGCTAGAAATAACTCTATCTAAATATTATATTTAATTTTTATATCTTATCTCAGTTAAGTTGCTCATTCATGTCCAACTCTTTGCGACCCCATGAATCGCAGCATGCCAGGCTTCCCTGTCCATCACCAACTCCTGGAGTTCAGTCAGGCTCACATCCATTGAGTCAGTGATGCCATCCAGCCATGTCATCCTCTGTTGTCCCCTTCTCCTCCTGCCCCCAATCCCTCCCAGCATCAGAGTCTTTTCCAGTGAGTCAACTCTTCTCATGAGGTGGCCAAAGTATTGGAGTTTCAGCTTCAGCATCATTCCCTCCGAAGAAGTCCCAGGGCTAATCTCCTTCCGAATGGACTGGTTGGATCTCCTTGCAGTCCAAGTATTATATAATTATATGTGTAAAATGAAAAATGAAAGTATTAATTGCTTAGTCATGTCCAACTTTTTGTGACGCTATGGACTGTAACACACCAGGCTTCTCTGTCTATTGGATTCTCTAGGCAAGAATACTGGAGTGGTATCCATTCCCTTCCTAACCCAGGGATCAAACCTGGGTCTTCCACATTGCAGGCAGATTTATTTACTGTCTGGGACACCCTGAACATTAAAAAAGAAAAAGACTGTCTCTCTTATAGGTTGTTAAATGTGATGTATAGTCACTGCAATGGATGAGTTTTCAGAGGTCCTGAGCCTCTGTGTCCCTACACACCTGGACAGGTTAGAAAACTATGAAGCATCCCCACCAGGTGTGTCCCAGAAGAAATGCACCCGAGCCCTCAAAAAGAGCACTCAGCTTTACTTTTCTCTACCCACTCCACATTCATTGATCACCTACATGGGCATGATATTTTTTGCTCTATGCCAGGATTACAGCACCATTGATATTCTTCTGGGCTAGATAATTTTGTTGTTGTTGTTCTAGGGATTGTCCTGTGCATGGCAGGATGTTAAGCAACATCCCTGGCTTTTACCCTCTAGACACCAGCAGCATCCACTTACCCTGTGTCCTCTTAGGGGCAAAATCACTTCTAGTTAAGAACTACTGCTCTATGCTAAGATAGAGAGTCTCAGACTTTACTGAACACAAGACTCAATTAAGATGCTGATTTAAAAGTAAGGTCCTTGTGAAGTAATGGTCCAGATGAGATATACTGTAGATTTTATCCCCAGCCCCAATTCTGTTTTTCCAGGATTAGAGCATACTGCAAGATTTCTGATGAGCTTCAGGTCTGAAGCTGAGCTTGGCTCAGGCCAAAGCTCTCTGGGCCAACTGGGACAAAATGACTCCTGTCTCTACTGAACTAAGTGAATAAGTACCTTTGCTTTCCCCTTGAAATACCTAGAGTGAGTCTGGGAAGATGAAGAAAAATGTCAAGCAACTTTGCAGCATCTATTTCAGTCCCCGGCCACCATGATACCTCCAGGGCCCTAAATGTCAGTCATAGCCTATTTCTCTTTGACAGATTATTGGTTCAAAATCATGCTGATCTCCTTGAAGACATACAACCTCTGTGCTTAGTAGAGTGCTTATTGTATAAAGGTGTTGGATAAAAGCTATTTTTTGAATGATTTATTCAATAAATTGATTATTCAGTATTCTTTACCACTGTTGGTTCCAGAGTATTTGACCTCTACGTTGTTCTAAACTAGGCTATTCAAATGGCCTTGCTGTTAGAGGTAATCTAACTAAAACGACTGAGAATTACATAAAGTCTTTTAACCAAAGTAGAGCAATCTTTCCTTTTTCCAAGCTCCTGCTCACATTATGGACACCCATGATGCCCTGCTTCCTGCCTGAGATCCTTCAGCCCTAAGTTAATTCGTGGAGACGACTGATGTCATGAGACATTTTTGGTCACCATTCGTAACCAGTTTGTGAATGTCTCTGCTATTGAAGACATGTGTAGACATTTCCAAAGGCAAGGTGGAACTCCCACTACTTTAACAGCATTCACATAAAACATTATATATTAAACACGGATGTTATGCAATGATAATTCTTAGTCAGAAGGCTGTATTTCCCAAATTCACAATATTTACTTCTGCTGGAAGAATACTGATTTTTCCATTTATGTGTTTTCACTGAAAATTTATATCAGCTGGAATGCCTTGCTTACCATAAAATTCTACAATATGTCTGCAGAAAAACAATTCTAATTTTAGAAGTTTTTTCCTAATTTTATTATCTTTACAACTAATTTCAGCCATCAAAC
>SJYC01078644.1:0-34498 GCA_006408675.1 Madoqua kirkii
TAAAGATTCAAAGATCTATGTCTTTATAATATCTCTACTAAATAGTTGCTACTCTCTGGAATATATTACTGGTAAAGATGATATGATACTCTTTCTTAGAGCTCTTCAAGAAGAAAATCTGTCTGCAGTCATTTACAATAGCCAAATGAATAAGCATTCCTCCTGCCTTCCTTCATTTCTTTCTTTTCTTTTCCTTTTCTTATCTTTCCTCTTATTTTTCTCTCTTTAAGTATATTGTATACATATTATATGAAAGATATCAGCTGGATGCTGGGAATAAAAATTCATGATCCCATATCTGTTGTGGTACATTATAATAATTACAAAATAATCAATGACATAATACAGATTATGTCACAATATGTCATTTATGATAGATAAAGAAAACACTATTGAGACATGCAGGATCATACAACAGATGCTCTGGAGGCCTGGTATTTAATTGCAATTTTCTGATTCCATTTGTCTGAGTTCTCTGAGGATCCATTACTCCAAACTGACTATGAAATCTCATCAAGATTAATTGGTCCCTAGGGCTAAATGAGAAATCAATAGCTATAATGCTTCTACAATTTCATTTTGTAGGTTTTTAAACAGCCAAATCTCCCCATTCTCTTTCTCACATTACCCCCCGTGTTCCCGTGCATTCAGTTCCAACCCAGAGGCCACTGTCCTTCTCCTTTTATTCTTTAATTCTTTCTGAGTTGCACAGCAGGCATGCGGAGGAGGAAGACAGAAAACAGAAAACTTTCCAAGCTGTCAGCCTGTTTCTGCCATATCACTCTGAACCACTTCTCCCCCGCTCGCCCCAGTATGACACCGCTTATCTACCAAGTGCCAAAAAGGGAAAGGAAACCCACAATACAAGATGGTCTTCCCAATTAATGACAAAGCTCTTTTATGCCTGTACAATTTACTGAGAACATAAAGAATTTGCAGGGCAGCTTTCCAAAAGAACCTCACAGCCTGGTCCTAAGCAGAAGAAACAGGCACGTGAGACAATAGCTGAGAGGCACTGAGCAGTTATCTATGTCTAACATGCTTCACATACACACATGTGATTCACCTCACTCTACAAGGTAGCTACATGATTACTCCCCATTTTACAGTTAAGAAAAATGAGGCATGGAAAAATCATAGGCGCCAGAGCTATAAAAGCATCTCAAGCAGCACTCTAGAACTCTTATCTTCCTCACCTCCACCCAATATCCACTCTGCCAAAGCAGCCTCTCTAAACACTGGCAGAGCATGAAGTCAGCTCCATGACTTCTGTCAGATTATTTTTACAAAGTTTTAAAAATTTTCAAAAGGAAAAAATGTATAATAATATGATAAATATCTGTAGGATACCAGACGATCTCTTATAAAAGGTCCTTACGATGAGTTGCCCTTTTGTACAAACAGAGGAGTGTGTAAGAATCATTAATATGGCAGGTAGAATTCTGTTCCAAAAGTTAAGTCAATAATTTTTGAGAAAATATGATAACATGAGATAGTTATAAATGCCAGTATTTTAGCTCTCCAACTGTCTGCACTGACTGGAGCTGGGTCATCTGAGAATAATTTTTACTGTTATATCAACACGGAAGGAAGGCAGAAAATCGGTAAAGCTATTTGCAGCCTGGTAATTGAGGAGTTAAACTGTAGAACTGATACTCTACCATTTGGTAATCCTCCCACCACATTATTTAGTTTTGCCTATAAAAATCTGTGAAGCCTCCTTCCAGAAGTCAGGTTTTCTTGTAATACTATAATTGGTTACGTATTATGGTGAATTTAATAACTTAGCCCCTTGGTTTCCACAACAAATGGCACCCACATGCTTGCTATTAACCTTCTGAATCGTGAATAAGATGCATTAGCCTGGTGGCTTAGTGGTAAAGAATCTGCCTGCAAGGCAGGAGACCTGGGTTTGATCCATGTGTTGGGAAGATCCCCTGGAGAAGGGAATGACTAACCACTCCAGTATTCTTGCCTGGAGAATCTCATGGACAGAAGAGCCTGGTGGGCTACAGCCTATGGGGTTGCAAAGAGTTGGACAGGACTGAGCAATTAACACTTTCACTTGCAGGCTGCCATAAACCTGGGTCTTCAAATAATGCACTCTGTGTATGAGGTGCTATCCACTCTGTAATGAAATGACAAGACAGAATTGTGCTGGAAAGAGACCATCCATAGATACACCCTAAATTATGCAGATGAACATTTTGAAATTCAGTGGTAAGTTAGGAAGGTGTCCTCTAGTGGCCTTCTTTTTTTACACAGGCAAAGCTCACTATTGTGTTCCAAAGCAAAATGGAGGCCTGCTGCAATTTTTCTTGCAACTGACTTATGACAAGTCAATCACTGCTGGTAAAATAAGGGTAACTTTGTTATATGTTGGACAAAAATCCTTCAGAATTCACAACTAATTGTAGAAATAACTAACATATGTACTCATCTGGAAAGGATTCACATTGTAAAAACTGCCAACACAGAAAATTTACTTGGTCATACTACATCTCGATGCACTAAACTTCCAAGTAGGACTTTAGAACATTCATGTTGAAGTCAGAGCTCTGTTCCATCTTCAGATAAATCATCTGAAGTTCAACCAGAAGCCTGAAATCCAGTTGCATCAGAAGCAAAAGCAACTGACTTATTCGCCCAGAAATTCATTAGCTTTGCATACTATAAGCAAAATAAATGCATGACATGCAACAGAAATACTTTCAGTCAGTGGAATTGAGTATGGTAGTTAGCTAATTAATTGAATAAGTAGTTAAGGAACAACAAAAATAAAAATTAAGTGTATTATAAATATTTTGTGTTAAATATGTTTTTAAGTTCTAGTCTTTTGATGTGAGAAGAAACTACTCCCCTGAGGATATATCCACTAATGGGAATTCCATCTGGCTTTCTCTGTGTAAACCACATCCATAACATTGACTAAGATTTCCAGTTTTAGTTTTTTAAAAGGTTCAAGAATTTAAATTCTTCAATGAAGCAAATACATGTTAAATCCTTTTAGATTTCTATGGTTTTATAATCTTTTCTAAATATCTTGCTGACATCTAATTTGACATCATTTTCAGCTGTTTCTCTTTATTGAGACATTCCAGAGCATGAATTTAATTTTCATACAAATATTTCACTTCTTTTTCCAAGATATTTAATTAAATTCTGTCATTAAAATATTAAATATTTACTAGCATAAAATGTTTTGGAATAAACAAAACTAGCCTTCAACAAGTGGGAGCTACAGTGCATTTATAAAAATATAACAGAATAAATTACAGGCCATAAGCACTCAGAAGGCTACAGGACTGAGACTGTACCTTTTATAGGGAATGAAGAATGTTGGTTACTGTATGAAATGTATCAAATGAAAGTAAGCTAAATGAAACTTAATTTGGAGTAGGTAAAATAGTTAGGGCAACAATATGTTGTGAGAATGTACTAATAAATTTCAATATATCTTATGAAAATTTATATACATTTCAGTTATTTCTTATTATATAAAACAGCTTGGAGAATAATTTTATCCATGAATTTAAAAAAAATCAACTATCAAGGCAAACCTAGAAAGATATTTATTGTTTCAGCCCAGGAAATCCATAACGTGAAAGCAAGCAGTGCCAGGATTCTCTTTGTTTTTCACTCATGTTTGTCAAACACTGCTGTGGTACCAGGTATTTGAATTTAAAACTTCATTTATTGCCAGATTCATATAATGCCCTTTTATATCGGACATTTTAATCTGTTTTCTATTCCCACTAGCTTTAACTACACTCTTTATTTGGTCAAAAGATTATCTTCTCTATTCTGTCATTTACTAGATGGAGAATATGTAATATTTCATTTTTATTCTCCTCATATCTACTGTTAAACCAGGGTGAATATTTACAATCAAATTTAATAGTTTCTAATATCTAGAGTGTATAGATGTTTATGACTTTCCCCAGAACATGTCAACAACTTGAAAAATCTTTTACTTACCTTATTTTTTCTTCCTTTTTTTTCACATTCAATTTACTGTTAAACCAGGATGAATATTTACAATCAAATTTAATAGTTTCTAATATCTAGAGTGTATAGATGTTTATGACTTTCCCCAGAACATGTCAACAACTTGAAAAATCTTTTACTTACCTTATTTTTTCTTCCTTTTTTTTCACATTCAATATTTGAGGAGAATAAATAAGTTTGTATAATGTCTCTGTTCACTATCAAGTCTCATATACAATCACTTGTTCCTGGAGTCATTAAGCTTCTTTCTGGAGTAGAGTTTTGAGTCTTTTAATAGTTATCATTCATTTTATGCCTGAAATGTGCTGTTTTTATTTCTCAGAAACTTAAGTACACTCCAGAGCTAGTATAATGCCTGGCACATAAAAGATGTTTATTACATATTTGCCCACTGTGAGAATGAGCGAGTGAATATGGAGGTATCTGTGTATGTATAATTGTTACAAACACCCTGCAAGGTAGGCATTCTCTCCATTTATGAAGGAGGAAACAGCTTCGGAGAGGTTACTAAAACTTGCCCAGGGTCATATCACTAGCAAAGTTTTAACATTTGGATTCTAGTCTAAGCCTATTCAACATCAAATTGCATATTTTGTCAGATTCTCCAGTTCTTGAACCTAGAAAATAAAGGATCTCACAATAGAAAAAGAGATATTGAAGTTAATGATGATGATACGTTTATGAATAAAAATATGCAAGGAGCGACGTTTGTCTCTTATCTTACTTTCACCATTCCCTTGTTTGCTTCCATTTGATATTTATCCTCCACTTTCATTACCAAAGAAATGACCAAAGTACCACAGAGTTGACAAGCCTAGAACTCAAAGAGCAGAATTAATGTAGCTTGTAGTGGAAAAGACAATCAAAAGGTGAGAAAAGACATTGAACAGGAAATAAGAAGGAAGATGCAGAGATTATGAACACATGGATTCATAGATATTTTTGTAATAAGAAGAAACATCTTAGATTCAATCACTGCTTTGTAGGAAGTTATGTAACAAATGCTAAATGTAGTATTTTCAGACTTTTGCAGAAGTTTTCCTTTAAAGTATTTTATATTCAATATTTTTGTCACTACAATTTAAAATTGAAAAATGATGATTAGGTGAATGCATTAAAATAACCCCATTGAAGTCAAGATTATTTTTAGATTGCAAACTTAGAGATACTATCTTAGCTGACTTTCTTACTATAATTTATTGTACTAAGATCCAAACTTTAAAAACTCTAGAAATCTTAGATTTATTATGGAGTACATTTAAGTTTCAAATACTTGAAACATTAATTCCATTTATAATGGAGAAACCTTTTCAAATGACTGTACTGCTTAAATTACAGTGGGAATAAAAACAGGGCAAAAAATAGCAAACATAAAATAGAATATTTTTTTGAGATATGGATGTTGTGGTCAGGTTACAAAAGTAATTTTTTTTTTAAATTAAGAACTTAGAAACTATTTTCCTAGGTTCCACCAATATAATCTGTCTCAGTTACATTTGAAAGAGTCAGCTTAGTGTTTTCTAAGATAAAATGTCTCTGCTTTAATGTGCTGTCTAGGTTGGTCATAGCTTTTCTGCCAAGGAGCAAATGTCTTTTAATTTCCTGGCCACAGTCACCATCTCCAGTAATTTTGGAGCCCCCTCAAATAAAGATACTGTTTCCCCATTTATTTGCCATGAAGTGATGGAACTGGATGCCATGATCTTATTTTTCTGAATGTTCAGTTTTAAGCCAACTTTTTCACTCTCCTCTTTCACTTTCATCAAGAGGCTCTTCAGTTTCTTTACTTTGCCAACAAAGGTCTGTCTAGTCAAAGCTATGGTTTTTCCAGTAGTCATGTATGGATATGAGAGGCAGACTATAAAGAAAGCTGAGCACTTAAGAAATGATGGTTCTGAACTGTGGTGTTGGAGAAGACTCTTGAGAGTCCCTTGGACTGCAAGGAGATCCAACCTGTCCATCCTAAAGGAGATTAGTCCTGAATGTTCATTGGAAGGACTGATGCTGAAACTGAAACTCCAGTACTCTGGCCACCTGACGAGAACAGGAAAAGACTCTAATGCCGGGATAGATTGAAGGCAGTGGGAGAAGGGGATGACAGAGGATGAGTTGGTTGGAAGATATCATTGACTTGATGGACATGAGTTTGAGCAAGTTCCAGGAGTTGGTGGTGGACAGGGAAGTCTGGCGTTCTGCAGTCCTTAGGGCTGCAAAGAGTCAGACATGACTGAGAGACTGAACTGAACTGAACTGAAGATAAAATGTAATTGATTTCCAAAAAATTGTTTCTGATTTTTCCCAACATATGAATGAAAATAAATGCTTTATGGATTCAACTTGAGAACTAGGGAAAAAAATTTTTTTTAAAAAGGAAGAAGTAATTCATAAGTATAAAAGCAGAAGTTAGTTTTTAAGTTAATTGAAAACAAAAAAACAATCAAATTAGGTCATAGTTATCTCAAGGTGTGTCTGTTCAAAGCCTATAAGAAATCTGCTCAAAGTCATGGGTTCTTTCTCCTGTTTGATGTTTGCTGTGTTTCTGTCTTGATATTTTATGTATTTTCTCGGTGGGGTGATACTTCAGTTTACCAATTACCTGCCACTTAAACAAGAGATCTGGCTCTTTTAATTAAATGCTGCTTGTTAAAATAAGAATGATAGGGGTACACCTGATTTGGAATGTGCCAAAAAAATGCCTCATTTCTCAGGAATCTTTCCTAGACTGTATTTGCATTGGGGATAGCATTTGCTGCATCCACAGAAATCTGACTATACTGGTTTAATGAAATAGAGTCTTGAGTTGAATTCCCTACAAACATATTCAGAGATGGAGAGTTGCACTCGGAAGATAAACTGGGAAGTCCTCTCAGGACACACAGCTATAAGACAGCAAGGAAGGCAAAATTGGGCAGAGAAGAAACACATATAGAGTATTCTACAACTAAGACCTCAGCTAGTCCCACAGCAAGTTCTGGAGCTATAATGACCTCTCAGAGTTGTCCCAAATTGAGGCAAAGAGCTTGGGTTCTTGTGTCCCCACATCAGATAATCATTGACAGATGGCCACACCCTTTGAAGTAACATAATCTTAGATATAATCTTCCTTCCAGCCAAGAGCTATTCCCAGTGAAGAATAGCTCATATATATGAGTAATCAATAGCTGTACTTATTGGCAGATAGTGATAAGCATGCCACCCTAAGGAGGGGCTCTGGGCTAAATGTCACAGCATATACTGCAGAAGTGTATGCCCAACTGGGAACAGCTTTTCCAAGATGTCAGTTGCTCTCATTCTTAGGGGAAACATAAAAAGAGAATTAGCAAGGATAGGAACTACATTTCAAGTTGGTGCTTGATTTCCAACCAGTAATCAGTATTTATCATTCTCCTCTTTTCTCCACTTAATCTAGATTCCCTTACATCCAGCTAGCACCTTCGCTGGTGAAGCAATCCACAGCCTCAGCCCCTAAGGTGTCTGAACTCCAGGTTACCATGCCTATGTAAGACCATGGCAACTGGTTTTTTTTGACTGTTCACTGTTAAAACTGGGCCTGGGAGCATCAATAGACATCTCAGTGGACTAGCTTAGCACCAAACATTTTCTTCCCTGCCCCCCAATTCATGCCGAGCCATGATTGGACTACATGGCTCACCTAGGTTGCAAGGTCTCACTCTCTGATTCTTAAAGTATGAGGGAAAGATGAAACTGTGACACTGAGTAGCTATTACTAAGTACCACTGTATCCCTGAAGAGAGAAAATGAGAGAAATAGAATGATAAATTAAAACAAGGCAAAATTCAAAAGCCAGAATGTGTCCTAATATTATTTAATAAAACCTATAATCTCTTGTAGATGAGGGAAAAAATTGGAAACAGTCTCAGGACAATTATAAGAGTATCAGAGTTTCATTGGAAGGCTGAATTCTCAGCACGAACAGGTCCTTCATGTCAAGGCCAAAATCATGTAGAAGAAGGAAATCGAGACTTAGGTTGGAGAAATCTGGATGGATGCACTGAGATCATTAACCTCCCAAATACCCATAAACATGCTGCTGCTGATGCTAAGTCACTTCAGTCTTGTCGACTCTGTGCGACCCCATAGACGGCACCCCAGGCTCCGCAGCCTGGACGTGCATAAATAGTCATCTACATCTTATACAAAGATATTGCTTTAAAGGCCACTGCTTAATATTGCACACAGGTCTCAAACAAGACAGGAGTCTTACAAGATAATGCTTGTCCCCTAAAGATCTATCCTCATATCATTTCCTATCAACCAAGCCAATAACAAGGATAAAACCCCAGTCTAGCCCAATTTGAAATAAAGGAATATTTGGCTAACATGTCTTGGAAAGAACTTGGGAAATTAAGCAATGAACTGTCTCTTGGTGGTTCTAGATCAATGGAGTGTAACATTAAATTGGATAAGAGAGACTCAATTGTCATAAAATTGTCATAATATATAATTTAATAACATAGGCAAAGACTCTGGGACTTACAGTTACTACTTGACCAGCATGGCTCTGAAAACAAAAACAGCAATGGCTGTCTATCAGGAAATTATAAAAGGCAGAACTATTATGCTGCATAGTAAAGAAATGGATTAAAATGCTCAGTAAAGTGGACAGGATAGAATAGATATGTTAGGTAGTTAGAATAGGGGAAAGGAGTCCATAATGGTGGTGGCTAAAAGACAAAGAAAGAGAAAAGCACACAAAAATTAAAACAAAGGAAGGTCCAAGGACCAGAGCCTCAGGTAAAACAAACAGCCCTCCTGGCTAGCCCAATTTACATAGGACAGGCTCAGGGGGAGGAGAAACAGCACATAAAAAGAGGAGACAAAATTAGCCCTTGGCTTCTCTGCTCTTTGAATCTTTTGGGTCAGCCAGCCCTCATGCCTCAAGGATGTATTTTCCTTTGCTTGCCAAATAACACTGAGCTGTAACACCGATCGGTCCATCGATTCAATTTTTTGCTGCAGGGAAACAGAACCAAGGAAATTACAAACTCCCCCAACATCTATGGTACCTGATCTCAGACTTAACTTGGCTGAAGCAACCTCTGCTTGGCCCCCGCAAGGTGGAGGCAAGCACAGCAGAAGCCCAACTCAGCAAAAGCTCCCACAATGGAAGATGAATGCGAAAAAAGCCCAGCATAGGGAAGTGACAAAAAGCCCAGGGGCCCCTGGAAAACCAGGACAGCAAAAACAAACTCAGCCGAAAGCTCACGCAGCTCAGTCGCAGATTTCAGACCTTCGGTTGGGGTAGGAAGTCCTCGCCCTCATGGCTGGAAGGATATATAGCTAACAAAATCTTAATTCCTTTACAGTCTCTCGTTTCTTGTTTCCTCAAATTCCCTGTGAACAGGCAAGTGGCAGTGGGTGCAGCTGAGGGACTATGGCAGGGGCTACCCCCATGTGTCCTGAAGGCTCCACTGTCTGCTGTGACCTAGTAGCTATTGCCCAGGCGAGTGAGGGTTCTTCTGTCCTTAATCTTCTTTGTGCCAAAGATCAGGCCAATGAAAACTGTGAGCAGAGGTCAGGTACTTAGCACATTTTCTGGCAGGTTATGGAGGGGGATTCCTCAGCACGTTTTTACCACTGTTTTTTCCTCCCGTCCTTCAGCTCTGCTCTCTTGGAACCTGAGCCTGGCCAGAACCCATGGTGCCTGGTTTTAGGACCTAATGAAACTCGGGCTCTTGATTACTCATTGCAAAAAAATTAGGTGAGAGACAAAGTGATAGGTAAGAGATGGATTTGTTCACATTTAGAAAGAAGCAGACTCCACAGTGTGTGGACCATCACAGAGGGCAAGCGAGGTGGCCACAGAATGTGGTGTAGTTAGATTTTGAGAGCTGGGTGATTTCAAATGCTAATAAGTGGGAGGACCATTCCAACAATTGGGGAACCATCCACTCCTCAGTTTTTGACAGTGCCTTGGAAATGCCAGTTTGATCACACAGACTACAGCCTTGTCTAACTCAATGGAACTAAGCCATGCCGTGTGGGGCCACTCAAGATGGATGGGTAATGGTGGAGCGATCTGGCAGAATGTGGTCCACTAGAGAAGGGAATGGCAAACTACTTCAATATTCTTGCCTTGAGAACCCCATGAACAGTATGAAAAGGCAAAAAGGTAGGATACTGAAAGATGAACTCCCCAGGTCAGTAGGTGACCAATTTGCTACTGGAGATCAGTGGAGAAATAACTCCAGAAAGAATGAAAGGATGGAGCCAAAACAAAAACAACACCCAGTTGTGGATGAGACTGGTGATAGAAGCAAGGTCCGATGCTGTAAAGAGCAATATTGCATAGGAACTTGGAATGTCAGGTCCATGAATCAAGGCAAACTGGAAGCAATCAAACAAGAGATGGCAAGGGTGAATGTTGACATTCTAGGAATCAGTGAACTAAAATGGACTGAAATGGGTGAATTTAACTAGATGACCATTATATCTACTACTCTGGGCAGGAATCCTTTAGAAGAAATGGAGTAGCCATCATGGTCAACAAAAGAGTCTGAAATGCAGTACTTGGATGCATTCTCAAAAATGACAGAGTGATCTCTATTCATTTCCAAGGCAAACCATTCATTTGAAGTATAGTTGATTTACAATATGATGTTAGTTCCAGGTATACCACACGATAATTCACTTATGTATACTAGGAGTTGTGTTAATTTAGAAAGAAAGATAAAGAGTCACACCTAGGAAAACCAACAGTGTATACACAAAGCTTTACTCAAAATTTTATTTAGTTTTTAAAGTGATTTTACTATTAAATCCAGAGAAATTTAAACAAGCAAAATACTCATTATATACTGTAGAAATACATGAAAACAAAACCCCAAATAAAGATGAGGAAGGAAGAGATCAGAAAAGAAACAGAAAAAAATTAAAAAATAGAAAAACAGAACATAACATGTACATCCTTGAGTTGATTCTTTATGTAAAAAACGAGGTCTAAATAATACAATGGACAAATATAATGAAGGGAAAAAACAGAAATAAAACTTAGGGTGAAATGGTAGAAATGACAAAAAATAGACTTAAAAAATATAAAAGAATATGTGAGATTGTAGACAAATTTGAATACTTCTGACATAATTTTCTGGGGGAAAAAACAGAGAAGTTTCTCCGACAGAAGCAGAAGCAGAAAATTTAAGCCACCTCCTTCAGCTTCTGTTCAAAATCAGCGGACAGAGCGTCTGCCCCTGACCAGCTTTCCGAAACTGCACTTTTTCTCAGCAGCATTTCGCACCATCTGATATGACATATGCCTAATTGCTTACTTGTTTCCCTTCTTCTCTCCCCACTAGAATACCAGCTTCCTAAGAAGAGAGAACTTTAGTGTTTTTAATTAAACTTTTTATTTCGAGATAATCGTGTTTTTTAAAAAAAAAAAAGCGTTATATTTTGAGATGATTGTACGAAAACTATCCGGGAATTCCCTGGAAGGTTAGTGGTTAGGACTCTGCGCTTTCATTGGTGTGGTTGGAGTTCAGTTCCTGGTGGAGGAACTAAGATCCCACAAGGCGAGAGGAGCTGTCAAAAGGGGAAAAAAAAGAAAGCTATTCTACTTGCTGCTGCATCCCTATGCACAAACCTGGGCCTGAAGCATATCAGGCACTTGAAATAAATACTAGTTTAATGAATAAACAAGTTGAGGAGGAATTTAAGACAGATATCAAGAATGCTGTGCCCCAAAGTTGTGAGTTCAAATGGTTTTACTGGGGAAGAGGGTTTATCTTCTAAAGTTTTGAAGCATGGGGTATAAACTAATCCAGAATATAGCATTTTCTCTATGAAGAAATCTATAATTTTTTTCCTAAGGTTAAAAGAAAAGATGACTAGGGAGACACAGTTTTTATGCCTAGTGCAAAGGCTAAATGATGTAAAGATGGAAAGGTCAGTTAATTTTTAGGCTTAATGAAAATCCAAATGTGATTTTTAACTTTTCAAAAAAAAGGAAAAGAATATAAAATTCATTAACTCATTCAGCAGAATAAAGAAGTAGAATTTCAATGAAAGTTTTGTAAAATGAGAGTGAGGATGAGGGAATAGAACTTCTAGCTACAAAACATATTAGGAAATTGTGATGTTTAAAATTGTGTGGTATGAGGACAAAACTTTGTAGTTGTCTTAGTAGTTTAAAATAGGACTTTTAGAATGAGACAATGCAGGAAAAGAAAGGGTAATTTAGAAAATTATTTTGGGCTAACTAGCTGGCAATTTGGGAAAAAAATTGTATCCTTATCTCACATAATACAACAAATGTATTTTATTTGGACATAATAATAGCAATAATAATAAAGACCAAATATAAAAATGTTGTGAGGGGAAGAAAATAGTTTCAGACACTTGGGGAAGAAATGACTCCCTAAGCTTAGAACCAAAGGGAGAAATCAAGGAAAAAGACAACATTTTTGGTGTATAAATAAGTCAACCTTTACATGGTAAGAAAAAAAAAAAAATCTCTAAATGATATATTGGGGGTTTCTTGTTTGTATTTGAAAAATACACGTTTATTTGTCTGTCTGTGTCAGTCCCAGGTGTGGCATGCAGGGTGTTCGTTATGTCATGCGGAGTCCTCCTTGTGGCACAGGGGCTCTAGCTGTAGTTGTAGCTTAGTTGCTCTGAGGCATCTGGGATCTTAGTTCCCTGGTCAGGGATCGAACCAGACACTCCCCTGCATTGGAAGGCAGACTCTTAACCAATGGACCATCAGGGAAGTCCCTCTAAGATTTATTGTTAAGCAAAGGAGGCAAGTTGCAGTTAGTATGATGTTCACATAAAGAAGAAAAATGTACACAAAACAAAACTATGTATTTTTGTAAATGTATTAGGTGTGTAAATACCTAAAAGGTGGTCAGGATGAATATACACAAACTGATAGCATTTGGAGTGGGCTAGCAGTGTCCACAGAATTGGAAAAGGTCAGTTTTCATTCCAGTCCCAAAGAAAGGCAATGCCAAAGAATGCTCAGACTACTGCACAATTGCACTCATCTCACACGCTAGTAAAGTAATGCTCTAAATTCTCCAAGCCAGACTTCAATAATACGTGAACTGTGAACTTCCAGATGTTCAAGCTGGTTTTAGAGAAGGCAGAGGAACCAGAGATCAAATTGCCAACATCCGCTGGATCATCGAAAAAGCAAGAGAGTTCCAGGAAAACATCTATTTTTGGTTTATTGACTATGCCAAAGCCTTTGACCGTGTGGATCACAATAAACTGTGGAAAATTCTTCAAGAGATGGAAATACCAGACCACCTGACCTGCCTCTTGAGAAACCTGTATGCAGGTCAGGAAGCAACAGTTAGAACTGGACATGGAACAACAGACTGGTTCCAAACAGGAAAAGGAGTACGTCAAGGCTGTATATTGTCACCCTGCTTATTTAACTTCTATGCAGAGTACATCATGAGAAACGCTGGGCTGGAAGAAGCACAAGCTGGAATCAAGATTGCTGGGAGAAATATCATTAACCTCAGATATGCAGATGACACCACTCTTATGGCAGAAAGTGAAGAGGAACTAAAAAGCCTCTTGATGAAAGTGAAAGAGGAGAGCGGAAAAGTTGGATGAAAGCTCAACATTCAGAAAATGAAGACCATGGCATCTGGTCCCATCACTTAATGGGAAATAGATGGGGAAACAGTGTAAAACTTTATTTTGGGGGGCTCCAAAATCACTGCAGATGGTGACTGCAGCCATGAAATTAAAAGACGCTTACTCCTTGGAAGAATAGTTATGACCAACCTAGATAGCATATTGAAAAGCAGAGACATTACTTTGCCAACAAAAGTTCATCTAATCAAGGCTATGGTTTTTCCAGTGGTCATGTATGGATGTGAGTTGCTCTGTGAAGAAAGCTGAGTGCTGAAGAATTGATGCTTTTGAACTGTGGTGTTGGAAAAGACTCTTGAGAGTCCCTTGGACTGCAAGGAGATCCAACCAGTCCATTCTGAAGGAGATCAGCCCTGGGATTTCTTTGGAGGGAATGATTCTAAAGCTGAAACTCCAGTACTTTGGTCACCTCATGCAAAGAGTTGACTCATTGGAAAAGACTCTGATGCTGGGAGGGATTGGGGGCAGGAGGAGAAGGGGATGACCAAGGATGAGATGGCTGGATACCATCACTGACTCGATGGACGTGAGTCTGAGTGAACTCCGGGAGTTGGTGATGGACAAGGAGGCCTGGCGTGCTGTGATTCATGGAGTCGCAAAGAGTTGGACATGACTGAGCAACTGAACTGAACTGAGAATGATTTGGAAATGTTTTTTCAAAATAAAAAAAAAGTTTTATTTTTTGAAAGAGTGTGTAAAGTTTTGGCATTATTTTTTAAATTTTTATTTATTTATTTATTTATTGGCATTATATATTTTTTAATGAATGTTGGTGAAGTTCACTAGTGAAGCCATTTGGCTGTGAATTAATTATGCTGCCTGTGTAGAAGAACAGTAATCACTGATGAAAACTAATTAGTTGTTACTAGCCAGTTTAACTTCTTCAAAGCCTCTGTTATTTTATTGCATACGAAACTAGTGAATTAGTTGGAGACGGCAATGGCACCCCACTCCAGTACTCTTGCCTGGAAAATCCCATGGACGGAGGAGCCTGGTAGGCTGCAGTCCATGGGGTCACTAAGAGTTGGACACTTTTGGAAATGTTCTTTCAAAATAAAAAAAAAAGTTTTATTTTTTGAAAGAGTGTGTAAAGTTTTGGCAGTATTTTTTAAATTTTTATTTATCTATTTATTGGCATTATTTTTTCTAATAAATATTTGGTAAAGTTCACTAGTGAAGCCATTTGGCTGTGAATTAATTGTGCTGCCTATGTAGAAGAACAGTGAACACTGAAGAAAACTAATTAGTTGTTACTAGCCAGTTTAACTTATTCAAAGCCTCTGTTATTTTATTGCATGCGAAACTAGTGAATTAGTTGCCTGGAAAATCCCATGGATGGAGGAGCCTGGTCAGCTGCAGCCCGTGGAGTCGCTAAGAGTCGGACACGACTGAGCGACTTCACTTCACTTTGGTGCCTTTGGACTTTCACAGACTACATTAAAGCCCCACTCGCTTCTTCTCTTTACTTGGCTAATCACTGCTATTTTTATCACCTTAAGTTTAGATAATACTTTCTTGAAAGGGACTTTCCTAATTCTAGCTGACAAGAGAAGTTATCTTTGCTGCATGTTCCGAGTCCACTGTAGATCTCCCTGGGATGATTTATCCCCTTCTTCCTTCCTCTACTGTAAGGCTTGTAAGACCACGGCTTGTGTACATTGTATTCACTGTTCCATCTATATCAGTAAACAGTTTCTTGGAAAGTTGTCCATGTTCAGGAAATACTGACCATACCTAGTATTATACTAAAGACTCATAAATAAATATGCTTATGAGAATTTGTTGTGTATTAGACATGAGTGATGTACTATAGCGGTTTCCATTATATAGAGGAACAAAGTGAGCCTCAAATTAGGTAACTTTCCCTACTGTCTTGTTTAGTAAGGAACTACCAAAAGTATTACAAGAATTTAGGAAAAAATAGATGCCAGTAGACTAGAAAGATCAGTGATGGCTTGTGACAGGAGAGGAAGGCACCCTAGACCTCGCAGAATGCTGGAATCTGGGTCAAGGTTGATGGGAAGGCAGGCAGCCGGTGGTCAGAGCTGGGGAATGGGAGAATTAGAATTCCTCTCATGATCTGTGTTTGAAAATACTCAAACTCTCACCACAGCATCCACAGAAAGAAAAAAAATTAGAAAGCTCTCTTTAAAGTTAAAGCAAAGCGAAGATGTACTAGACTCAGTTCCTTCTCACAAGATCATCATCAAGGAAGGCAGGCAGCTGGAATGACAAATTAGGATAGCTTTCCGGTAGGACTCCTTTGTAAAGGACTAAATTCCCTTCTGGGCTTTTACTGTTGTTATTAGACCTCGCAGAATGCTGGAATCTGGGTCAAGGTTGATGGGAAGGCAGGCAGCCGGTGTTCAGAGCTGGGGAGTGGGAGAATTAGAATTCATCTCATGATCTGTGTTTGAAAATACTCAAACTCTCACCACAACATCCACAGAAAGAAAAAAAAAAATTAGAAAGCTTTCTTTAAAGTTAAAGCAAAGCGAAGATGTATTAGACTCAGTTCCTTTTCACAAGATCATCAGCAAGTAAGGCAGGCAGCCGGAATAACAAATTAGGATCGCTTTCTGGGAAGACTCCCTTGTAAAGGACTAAATTCCCTTTTGGGCTTTTACGGCTGTTAATGAAATGTGAAGACATTGCGCCACCTAGTGGTCTTATTGAACACACATCTCTATGACCCTGCTTTCTCGGTTGTCACTGAATTCAGTCGCTCAGTCGTGTTGGACTCTTTGCGACCCCATGAATCACAGCACGCCAGGCCTCCCCGCTCATCACCATCTCCCGGAGTTCACTCAGACTCACGTCCATCGAGTCAGTGATGGTATCCAGCCATCTCATCCTTGGTCGTCCCCTTCTCCTCCTGCCCCCAATCCCTCCCAGCATCAGAGTCTTTTTCCAAAGAGTCAACTCTTCACATGAGGTGGCCAAAGTACTGGAGTTTCAGCTTTAGCACCATTCCTTCCAAAGAAATCCCAGGGCTGATCTCCTTCAGAATGGACTGGTTGGATCTCCGTGCAGTCCAAGGGATTCTCAAGAGTCTTCTCCAACACCACAGTTCAAAAGCATCAATTCTTCAGCACTCTGCCTTCTTCAGAGTCCAACTCTCACATCCGTACATGACCACAGGAAAAACCATAGCCTTGACTAGACAGACCTTAGTCGGCAAAGTAATGTCTCTGCTTTTGAATATACTATCTAGGTTGGTCATAACTTTTCTTCCAAGGAGTAAGCGTCTTTTAATTTCATGGCTGCAGTTAACATTATTATATACAATGGAGACTAGTTTTCTGCAGGTTTAAGATAAAATGTGTCCTTCAAGATTCTCAAGGGCTGAGATGTAGTGATACAATAAACAAATGAATCAAGATTTTCAGGCACTATTGTGGATGGAGATGCCTTGAAAGATCTGTTTTACTGTTCCAAACATAGGGAAAATCTTGGGTAGATTAACAAAAAATTTGATTGGAGATGTTATTGATCTTGAATTCAAGAGAGATAAAATTTCCAAATATCCCAACAAAGGTATCTTAAAGCCAAAGCCTTTAGTCTCAAGTTCAAATCAAAGTCTCTCAGGTTATGAAAACAAATTCCATTTTCTGTCATTTCTGAGTCAGTTTTGGTTTGTTGATTTATATCCTCATTATAGATATTATGCTGCTTTTGCATACCTGGTCATTTTTGATAGAATGCCAGACGTAGTGAATTTTGCCTTATGAGTATTGTAATAATTTATATAAATTTCTTTGAAAATATTAAGGGATATTTTAAATTTAAGATTAAGATTAAGATTTCAGAGCCCACATTTACATTCACAATTCCATAATTTTGATGAGAAGGGATGTACAAATATATTTGGGTGTCTATGATTTTTCAGACACTGCAAAATCTGTATATTTACTCCCTCTTTTCATCCTCATCGAAGCTCAGTGGTAGGTACTATTAACCTTGATTGATGGATAAGAGACTTGAGTTTTACAATAACTAAGCTGGTCATACTTCAAAATGTCAGGGATTAGAGCTCAGGTGTCTGACCTCGAACCTGTCATCTTATGTACTGTGATATATAGCTCCCCACAGCAATCAAGGAAAAACCGAGAGTCAGCTACCATGCACAGTCAGCAACTTATACCTCCAACAATCCTTCCCTATTCATTCATGCGTGGGGGCCATTAGGAGCTTAAGATCACTTTTGATGAGTAAAGTCTGAGACTCCTGGCCCACAGTAACTTATGATTTTCCTGGGAAGAACAGTTCAGATTTGATTCTTTACATGTCTGATTTACTAAGGCTGAAAGCAGTGTTTTGAGGCTGGTGCCTTGATTAACACCAATGTTACTGTGAAAAATTAAATGTTCTAAACTGATACATAAAATTTGAAGATTCTCAGAAGAAATAATTGCCTATGAATATCTTAATCTAGTTAAATGGCAGTTAGTCTTGCTGTTAAAAAATTTAAGCATAAAGCATAATAATCTTTTGTGTAGTTTGTCCATGGTTTGTTCATTCAGTCATCTATTGATGGACATTTGGATGGTTTCCAATGACATGCTATTTATAATAAGCAATGTTTCCTTTGTATCAGCTTTTGCTACAAAATGCCATGTAGTAAACAACTTCCAAGACTTAGCTGAATATAAAAATAATCATCTATTGTTTATGTCTCTTAAAGCCTAGCTTTGGGTCTAGCACACTGTCATTTCCATTGACATGGCATCATTTCAAGATAAGCCTCCAGGTCAAGCCCACTATCAAAGATGAAGAATCGCTGCATCCGCGATGAGGCATCGCTGCACCCGCGATGAGGCCATGGCAGAACTGTGGGTACTAGGAAGGCTGGAGAGAAATATAATCTACTGCAGTCTTGTGTAAAGCTTTGTCAATGTATCTTTGAAATACATTCCTAGAAGTGTGATAACTGGGATATAGATTAAGTACACACGTAATTTTTCTAAATATCACCAAATTCTCTTTCACAGTACTTTAAACATTAAAAACATTTTAAAAATCAAGAATCAGTATATGACATTGTTGGGGCTTCCCTGGTGGTCCAGTGGCTAAGACTTTGTGTGCCCAACGCTGGGGGACTTGGGCCTAGGGTCTGTCCCTGCTCAGGAAACTAGATCCCACATGCGGCAACTAAAGATTCCACAGGCTGCAACTACAGAAAAAAAAAAAAAAAAAAAGGTTCTGCATGCCGCGAGTAAGACCCAACACAGCCAAATAAATACACAAATATTTTTTGAAAAGCTGTCTTCGGCAGTCTGCTTTGTCAGTCAGTGTAGTTTCAGCTGTTGTTTCTCTTACTATCAGCAAGGATAAGGGTCTTTAATGAACTGAAAAGCCATGTGCATTTCTTTTTCCTCTGTGAACACTTTGAAACTGCTGAAGGGAGTGATTGAGAGGATGTGACTCCCAGTTGACCTGAGCCCTGGGCCGGGCATTTGGAGGCTCCTCCTCTCCCCAGTCCTTGGGATGTGCTCTCTGCCCTCCATTCCCACCGTGGGGCCTCTTTTCAGGGCAGCCGTGAGAGAGTGGGGTGTTGTTGAGACCCTCTGGAAAGTGTCCGTGACCAAACCCGGTTAAAGCCGCTACATGAACTTGTAAGACTCTGGTGGGCCGATGCCAAGGTCTACCTGTCTGATGTCTGCCCCAAACGGATCTGGTGTGTAAGTTCCCTTACTTATTAGACCCGCCACCTACCAGTTTCGAGTGGATGCCCCTGTCTTTGCTTCTTCAGGCACTCCTTACCCTCTCTGTATGGGGGTAGTTTTCAGATTTTACCCAGGAAACTTCTGGGTTTGTGAATCAACAAGATCACTGCCTACCTCCGCCCCCTCTTGGTAAGGTTTCGGCCTTTTATCTCTCTCTGCTGCTGCTGCTGCTGCTGCTAAGTTGCTTCAGTCGTGTCCCACTCTGTGCAACTCCATAGACCACAGCCCACCAGGCTCCCCCGTCCCTGGGATTCTGCAGGCAGGAACACTAGAGTGGATCGCCACTTCCTTCTCCAATGCATGAAAGTGAAAACAGAAAGTGAAGTTGCTTAGTCGTGTCCAACTCCTCGCGACCCCATGGACTCAGCCCACCAGGCTCCTCCGTCTGTGGGATTTTCCAGGCAAGAGTACTGAGTGGGGTGCCGTTGTCTTCTCTGTTATCTCTCTCTACAAGTTGTTTGTACAATAGGGAAATTACAAGTTTGTAAATTTTTTCCCCTAGTTTTTTAACTTGGCTTATTGTGTTTTGGCATTTGACAAATGTTCTGAATTTTTATTCAATCAAATTTACCAACCACTTTCCATTTTGCTTCTGGATTTGGAGGTATAATTAGGAAATAATTCCCCCATTTGTGAAAAAAACCTATTCATGTTTTTTTCTTGAACTCATGTGGTTTTTTTCCATACTTAAATCTTTTATTCATTTATACAATGTCTTCTCTTGTAGGCAGTGATTCTAATTTTAACTTTTTTGCACAGGCATGCCTCACTTAATTGCACTTCATAAATATCACACTCTGTGCAAATTGCAGTTTTTCGGCAACTCTGTGCTGAGCAAGGCTGCCAGTGCCCCTTTTCTAGAGCGTCTTTCTCACTCCCTGTCTCTGGGTTCAACTTTGGTGATTCTCACAGTGTTAGAAACTTTCTCGATATTATTTTCATTGCTATGGTGACCTGTGATCAGTGATATTAGATGTCACTGTTGTAATTTGGGGGGTGCCGTATAAGGTGACAAACAATATGCATAAATATGTGTTTTGAGTGCTCCACTGTCCAGCTGTTTCCCCATCTTTCCTCCCCTCCTTGGGCCTCCCTGACACATAACAATTTTGATATTAGACCAATTATCAGACCTCCAAGTATTGAATGAAAGGAAGAATCATACGTTTCTCACTTTAGATCAGAAGCTAGACATGATAGGGCTTAGCAGGGTAAGCATGGTGAAAACTGCCACCGACTGACAGCTAAGCCTTTTGACCCATCTGCTGAAGACTTGCTCAACACAGGGTTGCTGTAAACGCAGAGGAGAAGTTCTCTTGAAGGAAACTGAAAGTGCTACTCCAGTGAACACACGGGTGATAAGAAAGCAAAGCAGCCTTATAGCTAAGATGGGTAAGATCTGAGTGGTCTGGACAGATGATCAGATCAGCCATAACGTTCTCTTGAGCCAAAGCCTGAGGAAGACCCTGACTCTTCAGTTCTGTGAAGGCTGAGAGAGGTGAAGAAGCTGTAGCAGAAAAGCTTGAAACAAAAGAGGTGTTGGTTCATGAGTTTTAAGGAAGCCATCTTCATAGCATAAAAGTGTCAGGTGAAACAGCAAGTGCTGATATATTCATAGAAGCTGCAGCAAGTTACCTAGAAGATCTAGCTAAGATGATGGATGAATGAAACAAAAATGATTCTCAGTGTAGATGAAACAGCCTTCTGTTGGAAAAAGATGCCATCTAGGGCTTCATAGCTAAGGAGGAGAATCAGTGCTTGACTACAGACTTGCAAAGCACAGGATGACTGTCTTGCTAGGGGCTGGAACAACTGGTGATTTATGGTAGGCCACTGCTCATTTGTGCGTGTGTGTTCTCAGCTGCTCAGCTCTGTCTGACTCTTTGCGACTCCATGAATTGTAGCCCACCAGGGTCCTCCGTTCATGGGATTCTCCAGGCAAGAGTACTGGAGTGGGCTGCATTCCCTTTTCCAGGGGATCTTCCGGATCCAGGAAGTGACCTGAGTCTCCTTAATTGCAGGCAGATTCTTTACCATCTGAGCTACCACGGAAGCCCTGCATATTTGCATATGTAGGATATGTAATCATGCATAATTAAATAGAAAAGATACAGTATTCTATATGTTTAACTTGCTCTCTCTTTCAGTAAAACTTCCATTAGTTAGTATGGTGTATTTATTTGTGATATGGGCTTCCCAGGTGACTCAGTGGAAAAGAATCTGCCTGCCAGTGCAGGAGATGCAAGAGACATGGGTTCGACCCTTGGGCTGGAAAGAGTGACAACCCACTCCAGTGTTCTTGCCTGGAAAAGCCCATGGACAGAAGAGCCCGGCGAGCTACAGTCCATGGGGTCACAGAAGAGCTGGACATGACTATGCACACACAGTCCAATCCAGTTCGTTTGTGATCATGATTTGCTTTTGTATTCACAATTTTGTATGCATTTTAGTGCCTTCCTTTTCCTTAGTGTCTTCCTTTTCTCAGGTATTGTCCATCGATTTTATTATTGAGTTTGTCCTGTGACACTGTTTAACTTAGCTGATGCCCTCTTCCCCAGCATCTGGATTGAAATAGTACTTTTACCCCAAATACCGTGGAAGACCATCAGCAAGCTTAACCTACGTTCTGTACATGATCCCGTCTCCTCTCATTTTCTGATAGTTGTTCTGTATCTATCTTGCCAGAACATGACGTCAATACATGTTCTACTGTCTCATTTAATTATGTAGTCTTACATCTACAAGCATGTATGTGTATACTGTGTATGTGTATGCAGACACACACATGTATACATGTTCACAAATATACTATTGTGCATATATACACACATACATATGCATACACTACCTCTTGAATCCATGCACTGAGGCCCGATCTCTCATTTCCTGAGCTCTGTCTTTAGCTGCATAGAAGTGTATTGATATTAATTTGGAGAGTAAAACTGAAAATTTTTTTCTGTTTTCAGAATTTTCTTCTCTGTATATATTGCCCAGATAGCACATTCCATTCCTGTCCACTAAATCTCAGGGAATTCCTTCTAACCAACTGGGGTATGACCCCCTTTCTTATATTCTTCCCTCATTTAGCTGAAATCCCCTATCGCCTTATTTTAAAAAACCCAAAGAAAGTCCTTTGTTTTCTCACATTTGTTGTTCAAGGTATCCTATTTCTTGTATTTTTGTCTGTAAAGCTAACTTTTGGATTACACAAGGATATCAGACTTTTGCACAATTACTCGTTGGTTAGATTTAGTCACAGCCATTATAATTGCTAACCATTAAACAAAATCATGATTGTGGCATCTGGAAGCTGTAAAGGTTGTGAGAGTGAAAAGAGAATTAAGTAACTGAGAAAAGAGTCAGCAGACAGAAAGCAGTAGAATGTTTTAGACGGGATGATAATTAATTTGGATGTGAATGGAAATGGGCAATGCGTATCTGCACATTCCTTTAGAGGGAAACTGTTGTTGGGAGATGTGACATCTACTCTTCTGTAGAACTTTGTTGTTTGAAAGAACAAGTTCAAATATTCAAATGTATAAATCATCTTTAACATGCCATCAACAAACAGATTTGAATGCCAAGTCTGATGATTTCAATGTCTCAACTTTGGAGAAACAAATTTACAATTTTTCTTTTTTTAAATAAAAGACCGTTAATATGAGAAGGTATTATTTCCATATGTGTGTGCTGAGTGATACAGAAATGTCAGAAAATGCTACTATACCCAAACCCTCATCTCTCTAACTCAGCATTTGTCAAAAGATGGAGCCCAAGGATAAAAGTGGGTTTTATTGCTCTGGGTTTTATTACCCATTGATTCAAGGGTTATGCCAAGTATATCACCTTTGAGAAATACATGCATATTTTTAAACCAGTGATGTGATTTACCTGGGAGTTTCATTTCGGATGATAAGGGGATGAAAGGATTTTGGTGACCACAAGGCAGATTTTCCTTTTACTTCCAGGAAAGAACTTTTGGACCAGATGAAGTTGACTACACTCAAGGGTGAGAAATCATTACAGAATGAACTTGCTCCACTTCTCAGACCTAATCCTGGCAAGCTCAGTTGTGTCTGACTCTTTGTGACTCAATATAGCCACAAGGCTCCTCTGTCCATGGACTTTCCCAGGCAAGAATACTGACTGGAGTGGGTTGCCACTCCCTTCTCTGGGGATCTTCCCAACCCAGGGATCGAACCTGTGTCTCTCGTGTCTCCTGCACTGGCAGATGGCTTCTTTACCCGCTGAGCTATCAGGGAAGCCCAGAGATCTATATGCTGCCTGGCTTATTAGAAGCCACAACTTCCCATTTTGCTCTCATTGAATCCAGGGTGTCTGAAAATTTGGAATCCCAACTCACCTAAACCCAGACATCTATTTGTTCACCAGGCAGTGGATAAATCCTTCAAGGAGGATGAAGGTGCTTCTTCTAAACTCACATAGGGCTTTTTGCTGTCTGTCATTCCTATCATCACAATTACTGTTGAAAGTATTAGCATTATCTTCCTTTTGTGAATGAGACATGGCTACAGAGTGGTGAAGTGAGCTGCGAGGTGAACCCAGAGGGTCTGCCTTGTTTGCTCTTAATCACTTTTCTGAATGGAGAATCCCATGGACAGAGGAGCCTGGCAGGCTGCAGTCCGTAGGGCTGCAAAGAGTCCAACACAACTAAAGGAATTTGAGCACGTGCACTAATCTGAATCGCCGTGGTCAAGTGCCACACAGGGTGCCTGACATACAGAAGATATCCAGGAGACCCAATCAACATGCAGCTCTCAAAATCAGAGCTGAAAAAGCACTGCTGAATAGTTAGAAATCTCCATGCTGCCCTGCAGTATTTCTCAGACTTTTGTCTGTAGGCCACACACATCAGAATATTGGACTTTACTTCACTCATACAGAACCGGAAATGTAGGGACTGAGACATAAGAATGCTCATTTTTAGCCACAACTAAGACCCATCACTGCCAAATAAATAAATGTATTTTTGTTTTTTTAAAGACAACAAAAAAAGAATGCTCACTTTTAGACTCTTCCCTCTGGCAAATGTTTTGAACACCAAAGCTTGAAGACTCCAGTGGAGAGGACTTGGGAGTTAGAATATCTGGGACATTCAAATAATATGTAGGGCATATTATGTTACAATCTGGGACAGCTGTCTATAATTTACTACTTATTTCTGTGTGTATATTCAAAGTCATTAAAACATTCAAAATATTTAATAGCAAAATCACAGGGAAATAGCTTACGGCCAGCTCTACACATAGTTACTGCAAACAGTAGGGATGGTTTATGGTGACAAGGAAAAAAATAATCAAATGATACATCGCTGACAACCATCCTTTCTGCTGGACAATATCTTTGTGGGGTCATGCTCAATCTCTCTGTGTACCCTATGTTAAGAACAATATTTTATGCTTCTTTGTCCATATAATTCTGCAGGTAAGAGCAGTGGAGTGGGAGGCCATTTCCTTCTCCAGGGGATCTTCTTAACCCAGGAACTGAACCTGGATCTCCTGCATAGCAGGCGGATTCTTTACCATCTGAGCCACCAGGGAAGCCCCCATCCTATAGTAAGAACAATTTATATTGCCCACATATATCTGACATTTAATAATTTGAGGGAAAGAATTCTTTACAAGGGAGAAAAAGTTTTTACACCAATACCCAATCCAACTATTACACTTTTTTTGCCTAACGCCAGGGGTGTCTGTAAAATGCTTTTTACCAGAGCCAACATTTTTGTAGTGGCTTTCCCAGGCAAAAGGAATTTATCAGATCAAGTTCACTCTGGAGGACCTCCATGCCTTCTAACATCTCAGAATTCATCCAGGTTTTGCATTGCCAAATTAAAGACTAAGGCGCACAATTACACAAAGAGATTACGAGAGCTCCCTGTCATCAGCATATTACTTCTGAGATAAGAAAGAGGCAGAACAGATGCTGAATTGGGCAAAGAAAAAGAAGAAAGTGCCTTCAGTTGCTCCCCAGAGGAAAAAGGTGATATCCTAGCAGACTGATCAGGACGGTTGGTAGTGGATGCCGTAACTACACTTCAGCTAGTTCTCAAGTTGTGTGGATTATCATTTGCCGTGAATATGGGCACAGATCCCTTGTCTGCAGGAGCAGCTATTTCCATAGCTTCAACCAAAGAACTGCCCGTATTCTCATTAGCCTAACTCATAGAACAGTAAGTAAGAAACGGGAACCCATCAGCCCTGATAACTTGATTGTCCCAGCAACCTTGATGATCAGTAGGAGGAAGGCAATGCCAGCAAAATACTAACAGTAAATAGCACATTTCAAAGAATGGCCATTGGACCTGTTGTCTTCTTGCTGAGATGGGAAACCGAGACTGGAGGGGATCAATAATTTGTAGAAAGCCATACCTGGGGAGGATATGCATAGTATTCAAAAAAAGAGGTTTCCTGACATGGTACGGTGTCCTTGGGCCACATACAGTTCCTATCAACAAGCTTTACTGAGTGGGGCTCTTCATCCCCACCTTGTTCATTAAATGAATGGAGTGGAGTAGATCAGTTCAGTTCAGTCGCTCAGTTGTGTCCGACTCTTTGTGATCCCATGAATCACAGCACGCCAGGCCTCCCTGTCCATCACCAACTCCCGGAGTTCACTCAAACTCACGTCCATCGAGTCGGTGATGACATCTAGCCATCTCATCCTCTGTCGTCCCCTTCTCCTCCTGCCCCCAATCCCTCCCAGCATCAGAGTCTTTTCCAATGAGTCAACTCTTCGCATGAGGTGGCTAAAGTACTGGAGTTTCAGCTTCAGCAGATAGGTAACACTAATACTCAGTGACCTTTTTGTGTTACTGGTCTCAGCACCACTTGCCAGCAGAGGGCGCCAGAATCCTTTGAAAGTAGGGGTTTTTGTGTGTGTGCCGCATAGAAAGAGGCAGAACAGATGCTGAATTGGGCAAAGAAAAAGAAGAAAGTGCCTTCAGTTGCTCCCCAGAGGAAAAAGGTGATATCCTAGCAGACTGATCAGGACGGTTGGTAGTGGATGCCGTAACTACACTTCAGCTAGTTCTCAAGTTGTGTGGATTATCATTTGCCGTGAATATGGGCACAGATCCCTTGTCTGCAGGAGCAGCTATTTCCATAGCTTCAACCAAAGAACTGCCCGTATTCTCATTAGCCTAACTCATAGAACAGTAAGTAAGAAACGGGAACCCATCAGCCCTGATAACTTGATTGTCCCAGCAACCTTGATGATCAGTAGGAGGAAGGCAATGCCAGCAAAATACTAACAGTAAATAGCACATTTCAAAGAATGGCCATTGGACCTGTTGTCTTCTTGCTGAGATGGGAAACCGAGACTGGAGGGGATCAATAATTTGTAGAAAGCCATACCTGGGGAGGATATGCATAGTATTCAAAAAAAGAGGTTTCCTGACATGGTACGGTGTCCTTGGGCCACATACAGTTCCTATCAACAAGCTTTACTGAGTGGGGCTCTTCATCCCCACCTTGTTCATTAAATGAATGGAGTGGAGTAGATCAGTTCAGTTCAGTCGCTCAGTTGTGTCCGACTCTTTGTGATCCCATGAATCACAGCACGCCAGGCCTCCCTGTCCATCACCAACTCCCGGAGTTCACTCAAACTCACGTCCATCGAGTCGGTGATGACATCTAGCCATCTCATCCTCTGTCGTCCCCTTCTCCTCCTGCCCCCAATCCCTCCCAGCATCAGAGTCTTTTCCAATGAGTCAACTCTTCGCATGAGGTGGCTAAAGTACTGGAGTTTCAGCTTCAGCAGATAGGTAACACTAATACTCAGTGACCTTTTTGTGTTACTGGTCTCAGCACCACTTGCCAGCAGAGGGCGCCAGAATCCTTTGAAAGTAGGGGTTTTTGTGTGTGTGCCGCAGTTTCAGCTTTCAAATTAGCCAGCGTGAATCAAATTATTGCTTGGGGGTTAGAGATGGGGGCATCTTGGAGTTATCTGACTCCCTCTTTCACTTTCTTAAGGAGGAAGAAAAAACCCTTTTCATTAAATCATAAGAGATATGCCGTTATAGTGTAACTTGTTAATCAAAACAGGCTTCCCAAATCCAAATGCAATTAAAACTGAGTTTTCAGACCTTTATCTCCTTCCTCCTGGGTGTGTAGTCTGCTCTGGGAACTCCTGCTGGGAATATTGCTTTGAAAACACTAATGCTGTAGCAGGTTCCTCGATATGGCACCAGGGAAGGAGCGGGGAGGGTGGGGGGAGGTCTGTACTGTCAATTAAAGTGAAAGGCATGTGAAAGATGAGGACAGACACAGTGGAGCTCTGCAGTGACAGACGTCTCTGCAAGGCTTGCCCCAGAGACCAGTAGCACGATCGTGCTCTCTTGCGGTCTTGGGTGGAAGAATTGCTATCCCAGAATCACATGCCAAAATCATGGGGAGTTATTTTGAGGGGGAGGGGGGAGAGGAGAAGTGAGGTACCCTAAAAGAGAAGTGATATGTTGGATGAACTCATGTCTGACTCCTTAGAAAGCCTCTACAGCACACTATTTCAGGACTTTACCTAACGGTGGCATTCCCAGTGATACATCTCCCGCACTGTAGCGCAATTATACTTGCAGCATCTTTGACCGTCTTATTAGCTATTTTGACTCAGTTGAGTATTTCTGAGAAGAATTGTCTGAGGAAATAAAGATATCAAGCTCTCCAGTCTTTGCTAATTTAAAATTTTTTCTTCGAAAAATCCGACTGAGCTGGGGTAGTCCTCCTCAAAACGAAGGCATTCTAGTTGCTCGTCTCACTACCAAGTTAGGTGTAATTTGACATTTGCATTCCTATCCCTTTTCTTTCAAACACTGGTTTTCAAGGATATTATGGAAACAAGAAAAAATGTTATCTGAAACACAAAAGGGGTTCCAGGGAAGTGGTACCTAATTTGAAACTTGGAAGATGTGTTAGTTCTAGCCAGACATGAAACGGCTGGGATATGTGTTTTGGACAAGAGAAAGGCTCAGAAGGGAGACTGTGCCCTTAAAGCGTGTTGCCCATTTTTCTGGACAGCAATGCAGTGGAAGATGGTGACTGGTCATGATACTGCTGTGACACAGAAGAGGAGTTAAATCAATTCATTAACAACATCAAATATAAGCAATGGAAGGATTTCATCCGATAGAAGTTGTTTATTCCAAATTGAGAATCGGATGTTGGATAAGGTCCAGAAAGAACTGTCTATTGCTCAGAAGTCTTGTGGGTACAAGAGACTTGGATCTGATCTGAAAAGAACAATTGATCTAAAAGAACAACATATTTTAACCTGTATTTCTGTGAAATCTGGTAGAATGGAGAGAAGAGAAAGATCTCTGACCTCAGTAGATTTAATGGGAACTCACTGGACTGGATTACCCACAAGACCAACTCATTTCCAGTGTAATTTGTTTAATTTGAGATGTTTCAGATCTATATTATTTTATACGTGAATGACTATCAGATGATCTTTGCCAGGCCTGTGAGCACATGCCATGTTTGTGTTGAAACATGCCTTTTCTTGTCACCTCAATTTCCCAACAACACCCAGTGAAGACATCAATAGAAAAAAATCCAAGTTTGAAATTCTTGTTTTATTTCTTAACTCATGTCTGACTCCTTAGAAAGCCTCTACAGCACACTATTTCAGGACTTTACCTAAGGGTGGCATTCCCAGTGATACAACTCCCCCACTGTAGCGCAGTTATACTTGCAGCATCTTTGACCATCTTTTTAGCTCTTTTGACTCAGTTGAGTATTTCTGAGAAGAACTGTCTAAGGAAATAAAGATATCAGGCTCTCCAGTCTTTTCTCATTTAAAATTTTTTCTTTGAAAAATCAGACTGAGCTGTGGTAGACCACTTCAAGATGAAGGCATTCTAGTTGCTCTGCTCACTACCAAGTTAGGTGTAATTTGACATTTGCACTCCTATCCCTTTTCTTTCAAACACTGGTTTTCAAGGATATTATGGGAACAAGAAGAATGTTATCTGTCCCAGCTTGGGAAACACAAAAGGGGTTCCAGGGAAGTGGTATCTAATTTGAAACTTGAAGGATGTGTTAGTTCTAGCCAGACATGAAAGGGATATGTGTTTTGGACAAGAGGAAGGCTCAGAAGGGAAACTGTGCCCTTAAAGCGTGTTGCCCATTTTTCCAGACAGCAACACAGTGGAAGATGGTGACTGATCATGATACTGTTGTGACACAGAAGAGCAGTTAAATCAGTTCATTAACAACATCAAATATAAGCAATGGAAGGATTTCATCCGATAGAAGTTATTTATTCCAAATCGAGAATCGGATGTTGGATAAGGTCTGGAAAGAATTGTCTGTTGCTCAGAAGTCTTGTGGGTACAAGAGACTTGGATCTGATCTGAAAAGAACAAAAGAACAATTGATCTAAAACAACAACATATTTTAACCTGTATTTCTGTGAAATCTGATAGAATGGAGAGAAGAGAAAGCTCTCTGACTTCAGTAGATTTAATGGGAACTTACTGGACTGGATTACCCACAAGACCAATTCATTTCCAGTGTAATTTGTTTAATTTGAGATATTCCAGATCTATTGTTTTATATGTGAATGACTATCAGATGATCTTTGCCAGGCCTGTGAGCATATGCCTGTTTCTGTTGAAACACGCCTTTTCTCGTCACCTCAATTTCCCAACACCCATTTAATTTGAGATATTCCAGATCTATTGTTTTATATGTGAATGACTATCAGATGATCTTTGCCAGGCCTGTGAGCATATGCCATGTTTCTGTTGAAACACGCCTTTTCTCGTCACCTCAATTTCCCAACACCCAGTGAAGACAGTAGAAAAAAATCCAAGTTTGAAATTCTTGTTTTATTTCTGTTTTATTCACCTGGCTACAAGCAACTGAAAGATCATTATCACCAAAAGGATTCTGATATCAAGAAAGACCTGATGAAAAGTCTCAGGAAAACAGAACTGCGAACATTCTAATTCCTGTGGTTGTCAACTTCCGTGCGCAGAGTCTGAGGAACTGGTATAGGGGGCAAGGGTAGGGGTATAAAGCCCATCTTCTAGGGGAGTCTGGAGGAAGCGAGTCCTGGTGACGTGCCTTCTCTGTCTCTCGAGGACAGTGCTGTGTGTATGCTCCGTCGCTTCAGCTGCGTCCGACACTTCGTGAGCCTGTGGACTGTGTAGGATGTGACCCTACGGACCTGGCTCCTCTGTCCATGGGATTCTTCGGCCACGAATACTGGAGGGGGCTGCCATTTCCTCCTCCAGGGGATCTTCCAGACCCGGGGATCAGACCAGCGTCTCATGTCTCCTGCACTGGCGGGCACGTTCTTTACCAGCAGCGCCACCTGGGCAACCCCTAGAGCACAATATTTGAGGTTAAAAGGAAATGCAGGCCTCTTGTGCCTCAAATCCTAAATGTGATAAAAGGGGAAATGAAAGCCCAGACAGATAAACCGAGAGTGTCACAGCTGCTTCATCCATTCAAATATATGCATATATATTTATGTGTTTGCATATTTATTTTTGGCTGTGCTGAGTCTTCGTCGCTGTGTGAGTGCTTCTCTGGTTGCAGCGCCCAGGCTCCTCACGCGGGGGCTTCCCTTGCTGCGGAGCCTCGCCCCTGGGGTGCACAGGCTTCTCTAGCTGTGGCACCAGGGCTCAGTAGTTAATGGCTCCCAGTTGAGGATGAGAAACCACCAGGAATGATGTCCGCAGGGAAGTGCTTCTGTCAAATGTGTGTCCTGGGAATGTCACGCTGGCAGCAAGGTGAAGAAAGACTTACTGAGTCAGGAGATGATGCAGGAAACGGGTGCAGATAAGAGATGGTAAGGCTCTGAACTGGGGTCATGCCTGTCCTCATGGGGAACAGATCATGCATTTAAGAACCATTTCCGAGACAAAAATGCCAGGACTTGATGCTGGAAATATGAGAGGGGCAGAGGGAGGTTTAGAGATTTCTGAAAAAACTAGGAGTGTTGAGATCCAGTTAAGAGTTTTAAGCTTTAAACTTGAAAGGGGATCCTGAAGACTGTCCCAGGGAAGGGGATGTGTGTATTCAGGCGTGTCTGACTCTCTGAGACCCCATGGATTGTAGCTCGCCAGGCTCCTCTGTCCATAGGATTTTCCAGGTGAGAATACTGAAGTAGGTTGCCATTTCCTCCTCCAGAGGTCTGCTTCACTGCAGTATGATTCTTTACCACTAAGCCACCTGGGAAGAAGACAGCTTCACTAAATAAGGGAGGGGGGTTTTCTTAGGCCAAAACAAAGATAACACTCAAACTCTGAGAATAAGAACCAGCACTAAGCAGCCAAATTGGCCTAAACATATATTTATATACACACACATATACATACATACATAAAATTCAGACTTTGTTGCAGCAATGCTGTTTCACAGTAGAACATTCTTCTGCTCTAAAGTCATGAACAAAATTACAGATTTCTCAGTGTAACCAGATCCCAACTTCCTGTTTGAAAGCTTCCTATCTTTCCACAGGCTCAAAAACAATCTCCAGCTGGTCTGATAAAATTAAAATTGCTCTTTAGCTGCAAAGAGTCACCGTTTTTGCTGTGCTGCACAGAATGTAATTTTGCTGCTGTGACTCACTGGGCAATTTGCTGGGGACATGGGGGTGGGGGGACTTGTAACCCGGGATACTAGCTTTGTGTCTCCTATTTGTTACCTAATAATGGGGAGAAAGAATTCTGGTCTTTCCAGTTTGCTGGGCTTCCCTGGTGGCTCAGACAGTAAAAAAAATCTGCCTGCAATACAAAAGACCTGGGTTTGGTTCCTGGTTTGGAAAGATCCTCTGCAGAAGGAAATGGCAACCCACTCCAGCATTCTTGCCTGGAAAATCTCTTGGACTCAGAAGCCTGGTGGGCTACAGTCCATGAGGTTACAAAGAGTCGGACACGACTGAGCGACTAACACACACTTCCAGTTTGCTAGTACGTGCTCAAATCTCCCATCCATTTACACCTCTTAGTTCACACAACTCAGATGTTCTACCTATTCACTAGTCTCCAAATGCCTGTGTGTTTCCTGTGATAACTCCTGGGCTCCCAACCGTATTGCCAATATAAGGCCTGTTTTAGACAGACTGAATAGGGCTAGCTTGAACTTCCAGTGCTGTGATGAAGAAGAATGGTGGGAATAGATATCTTTGCCTTGTTCCTGATCTTAATGGTAAAAGTATTCAGTCTTTCACTTTTAAAATAATGGTATTAGTGACAGGGTTTTTTGTGCATTTCCTTTATCAAATTAAAGTAATTCTCTATTCCTAATTTGCTGAGAATTTTTATCATAAATAATTATTGGATTTTGTCAAATGCTTTTTCTGCATCAGTTGATAAGATCATATGATTTTCTTCTTTAGTCTATTGACATATTGGATTACATTAATTGATGTTTGCATACTGAACCAGGTCTTACATATCCGGAATACATTGTAGTTGGTCGTGACGTGTAATTCCTTTTATACATTGCTGGATTCAGTTTACTAATATTTCACTAAAGATTTTTGTATCTCAATTTATAAGAAATATTGGTATGCAGTTTTCCTTTTCTTGTACAGTCCTTTATCTGGTTTAATATTTATCATAGTAATACCACATAAAAACACATTGAGAAGAGTTTCTTTCTATTCTGTTTTTCTGGAAGGGGTTATGTAAACTTGACATTAATTCTTCTTTAAATGTTTGGCAAATTTCTTTACTGAAACTGTCTGGGCATGGAGATTTCTTTGGGGGGAGCCTTATATTACAAATTAGAGCTTCCCAGGTGGCGTGAGTGGAAAAGAACCTGCCTGTCAATGCAGGAGACATAAGAGATGTGGGTTCGATCCCTGGGTTGGGAAGATCCCCTGGAGGAGGGCATGGCAACTCACTCCAATATTCTTGCCTGGAGAATCTCCTTAGACAGAGGAGCCTGGCAGGCTATAGTCCCTAGGGTCTCAAAGAATCGGACACAACTGAAGTGACTTAGCACACACATATTACAAATTAAAAATTTTTAGTCATTATAGGAACCTTTAGCAGCCTTTTAAATCTTGACTGAATGGTGGTAGTTTGTGGGTTTTAAGGAGTTAGTCCATTTCTTTAATGTTGTCAAACTTATAAGCACAAAGTTGCATTATTCTCCTGTTATCCTTTTAATGGCTGCAGGATCTATAGTAATATCCTGTTTTAGGCCTGATGTTGCTGATTTATGTGTTTTTATCTTGTATCTTTGTCAGTCCTGATAAAGGTTTTATAGCTTTACTGAAGAAACCAGCTTTTTGTTTTACTGATTTTCCTGTATTGTCTTCCTGTTTTCAATGGTATTTATTTCTGCTCTTATCTTTGATACTTTATTTTTCCCTCTTGCTTTGTGTTTATATTGCTCTTGTTTTTCTAGGTTTTTATTTATTTATATTTTTGGGGGGGTAAGAATCCAGATTATTGATACTTATTATCATCTCTGAAGTTTTAGGTACTATAAATTATCCTTTCAGCATGGCTTAAGATAGGCCTCACATATTTGGATATGTTCTATTTTTATTCAGCTCTGTGTATTCTTAAAAGAATTTTCCTTTGAGACTTCCTTTTTAATCCATGTGTTATTTAAAAGTGTATATCTTAATTTCTAAGTATTTTGAGATTTTCCTACTGTTGTTTACTACTGATGAGTTTTAGTTTGACTCCATTATGATTAAATAATATACCCTGTATGATTTCAGGTCTTTAACATTTGTTGAGGCTTGTTTTATGGCCCAACTGCCATATATGTGTGTACTGGTGCTAGGTCACTTCAGTCGTATCCAACTCTTTGTGACCCCATAGACTGTAGCCAGTCAGGCTCCTCTGTGCATGGGATTCTCCAGCAAGAATACTGGAGTGGATGGCCACGCCCTCCTCCAGGGGAATCTTCCTGACCCAAGGATCAAACCCACATCTCTTACGTCTCCTGCATGGGTTCTTTTACCATTAGTGACATCTGGGATGCCTATATACTATATATATATATAAATGAAAAGCAACTAAACTACATGTGATACTCTCTTTTCATTTAAGATATTAAGATACATCAATGTGTCAGTTGATATATGTCTGTATAACTGGATTTTTAAAAAGTGTTTTTGGTTGCAAGAGTCACACGCTGAATGGA
>SJYC01078645.1:0-14741 GCA_006408675.1 Madoqua kirkii
GAGGCAATAACAGTGCGAAACCAAAATGAATCCCCTCTTATATAGGCATCTTTAACAACCATATTTATTCTCTTGTGCATTGTTAAACAAACAGAAATTAGTGGGTGCAAAAATCCTTGTGTTGAAAGATAAGTGAAAAATGTGAGTCACTCAGTTGTGTCTGACTCTTTGCAACCCCATGGACTGTGGCCTGCCAGACTCCTCTGCCCATAGAATTCTCCAGGCAAAAATACTCGAGTGGATTGCCATTTCCTTTTCCAGGGGATCTTCCTGACCCAGGGATTGAACCTGGGTCTCCTGCATTACAGGCAAAGTCTTTACCATCTGAGCCACCAGGCAAGCCCAAACAAGCAGAAATTAGTGGATGCAAAAATCCCTGTGCCATGTGTTGAAAGATAAGAATTATTTAAAAATATTTATTTATTAATTTGGCTGCTCCGGGTCCTAGTTGTGGCATGTGGAATCTTAGGTTGGGACACTTGAACTCCTAGTTGTGGCCTGTGGGGTCCAGTTCCCTGATCAGGGATTGAACCCAAGCTCCTTGCCTTGGGAACACACTCTTAGCCACTGGACCACCAGGGAGGTCCCCAAAGATAAGCTTAAACATAGGCAGTGACAGGAAGATAGGACTTTAATGACGGGTGGATGCATAGACTGAAAGCATTGGAGAGGGCATGCCCCATGTCAGGAATGAAGCATGTCCATGAGTGAATAGGCAGGAAGTCTCATAAAATGGAGCAAATTGGAGATGGAATTGTTGAGAAGGAAAAAAAAGCTGAAAAAATTTCAGAAAAGGAACAGAATACCAGGTAACATTTATATAAGAAGTAGTGAAAGACCACTCAAATACAAATGCAAAAAACGGTGGCAAAGAGACCACGGTGCACCCAGGCAGCCTGGCCTTGCTTTCCCATTGCTGCCGCGAGCCTCCCCGTCTTCTTTATTCCCCATATTCAGCCCTAATCTCACCTCTCCTCTCCAGTGTCTATTCACAAACCTCCCCTGAAGCACACATGCCCGTGTATTATAATCACCTGTTCGCACTGTGCTCTCCACCTTGTTACTGGATTCCTCAGGGTCAGTGACTGTACCTTATTTGTCTTGTGAATGTGGTATAAAAAAAGCTGATCGGTGCATTATGACAGTAGAATTTCAGTCTCATTAATTGTAATAGTAGAGGTGGTCATTTCTCCTGGTCAGCTGTTCCTTTTGATTAACAAATGTCTTCGTTTCCGAGGGAACTAAACTTTCCCTTTGAAGGACAGTTTCTTTAATTGGTTGATGTACACAAATATGACCTGAAATCCTAGTCAGATACAGAGACCTCCAAATTCAGTGGGAAATATGTGAGCTTCGGGGGGACCTCAACCATTGGGGAAATCTGGGAGGTTGAGGGCACCTCTGTGCATGTGTGCTGAGTCGCTTCAGTGATGTCTGACTCTCTGTGACCCTGTGGACCATTGCCCACCAGGCTCCTCCGTCCATGGGATTCTCCAGGCAAGAATACTGGAGTGGGTTGCCATGCCCTCCTCCAGGGGATCTTCCCGACCCAAGGATCAAACCCATGTCTCTCATGTCTGCTGCACGGCAGGCAAGCTGGGAAGAGGCTGTGCTGTGGGATATTGTGCCTGTGTGCCAGCAGTCAGGATGAGAGCTGCTGGCTCTGTCAGGATGGCATTCTCCCCCAGAACCCGTGACTGAGACTCAGCAGCTGTGCCACCCACTGCCTGCATCTTTCAAGACCTTCATGACTGTTTGCAGGTTTCCTGGCCTAGGAATTGTCCCTCTCCTGTTACTCATGTCTCATGAACGATACTGACATTGGTTGAGTCCAGGCAACCCGATCAAAAAGTGTTCCCGATCCCAGACTCCCCCTACGCTGGTCTGCTGGGAGTTGGAAATCATCTCCTATCCCATTCCACACAGGAAGTGATATTCTCCCGGGAGCACTAATCCTGGCCACCCTGGCTGCTGATAATAAGCCTCTCTGTCATCCAGGGGGCGGGACCCCTCCTGCCTCCTTTCTCAGTTTTTAGCAACAGCAGCAACTGTTCAAATCACACAATTTCTCCTTGTTGTTCTTGATCTCTTTCTTTCTTCAAAAAAAAAAAAAATTTTTTTTTTAATGAAGTCTTTACCTTCCTCAAACTGCTTTCCCAATGTGAGGCCAAGAGATTAAATCACCTCAGGGTAACTCACCCACCAGCTCTTGCTGCTGGCTTCCCATAATTGTCAGTGTCTTCATTGAAAACGTATGTGTGATTTTTCAACATGTCCACAAGTGGAGGGGGAAAAATTGCTGCTGGAAAAAAGTTTCCTGATGTTTCATTAAGTGCATGCACATAATGAAACGGATCTCAGGACAGTCATTTCAAATGACTTCCTGGCCCCTCTGCTTTCTCCCTTCTTTTGATTTTAGCAGCCAGAGTCCAAAGCTTTGCCACAAAGAGAGCTGGGTCGTTTAGCTGTGCATCAGGTTCTGGGGGAAGGCAAGAAGCGTGAGCAAGGCCTGCCTGGCCACCCACTCAGGGCTCACGGCAGTGCTTTCGGCAGTTCAATTATTGCGTTTCTAGCCACTCTATGTCCAAGAGTAACTCCAGACTCTTTAGGCGCTCTGCTAGCAAACAGATGGAGTCTTAGTTGCAGCACTCGGGATTTTCGATGTGGCGTGTGGGCTCTCGAGTTAAGACACAGGCTCAGTAGCTGTAGTGTGGGGGCTTAGTTGCCTGAGGCAGATGGGGTCCTAGTTCTTTGACAGGGATCCAACCCCCATTTCCTGCATTGGAAGGCGGATTCTTAACCACTGGTAAGCAGTCGCCTAGTCATGTGACCCCATAGATGTAGCCTGCCAGTCTCCACCATGGAATTTTCCAGGCAAGAATACTGGAGTGGGTTGCCATTTCATCCTCCATCTTGATCACTGGACTGCCAGAAAAATCACCAGAAATGCTCTTTGAGGAGAAGCTGACCCTGAAGTTAGATTGGGAGCATTCTTTTATTTCGTCAGCATTATTTTTACAAAGCAAGTCTCTATATTATGTGCTATGAACACAAAAGAAGTGTGACGTGGCACCTCCTCTCCCAGCGTACAGATATGTAAATATTCAATTAAAATATATTTCACATCCCTGTGTTAGAAATACACCAGAGTGTGAACACACATGAAAGGAGGCAATTCCTGCAGGCTCCCCAGACCTTCCAAGGTTATATGAACTGTTCTTCTTAAGTGAGGCCGTAGCTCCTGGCTTATCTCTACCACAGGACTGTGACAACAGCAGTCACAGCTAACACTTATTGAGGCCTTGCACGTGTCAGAGTGTTCCATTTGCTTTCTGTGTTTTATCTCATTTAGTCATGCCAGCCCCTCTACAACATAGCTACTATTGTTAGCCTCATTGAACAGGTGGTAAAATTGTGACCGTGAGAGATTAAATAATCTGTCCAGGTCATGCTAGAGAGAAAGAGTGGATGGCGCCAGTACTCTAATCCAGGTTCTAACTGTCCCGTTCAGTTGTCTTTCTGGAGTTAACCAGGAAAAGAAGGGAGAAGAAGTGTTCTAGATCCTGGGATCAGCCCAGCAGCAAAGGTGCAGAGCAGGGAGAGGGCGTGGCCATTCCAGGAGCTACAGGAGTTTGGAGTTTGGGAAACCCATGGTGCCTCTTGGCCTGTGGGAGAGCATAAGGACGAGGAGTGGCTGCATGGTAGATTCTGATGAACCTCTTTTTCTGGAATCTTATTCATGATCATGGCTGATACTCTAATACTATTGTTAGCCTCATTGAACAGGTGGTAAAATTGTGACCGTGAGAGATTAAATAATCTGTCCAGGTCATGCTAGAGAGAAAGAGTGGATGGCGCCAGTACTCTAATCCAGGTTCTAACTGTCCCGTTCAGTTGTCTTTCTGGAGTTAACCAGGAAAAGAAGGGAGAAGAAGTGTTCTAGATCCTGGGATCAGCCCAGCAGCAAAGGTGCAGAGCAGGGAGAGGGCATGGCCATTCCAGGAGCTACAGGAGTTTGGAGTTTGGGAAACCCATGGTGCCTCTTGGCCTGTGGGAGAGCATAAGGACGAGGAGTGGCTGCATGGTAGATTCTGATGAACCTCTTTTTCTGGAATCTTATTCATGATCATGGCTGATACTCTAAAAATGAAGTCGGGAGAAAAGGAAATAAAAGAAATTCCATGCATTAAGACAAAGTAAGAAAAGAGTGAAAAACAAAATTGCATGGATCAGACAAAAGGGAGTTTAGCATAATGTGGGGGATAAACTCATGCAAAAATGGGGGCTCCATAAAGGTTACATAATAATAACACTTGATGAGGATGAGATAGTTAGCATCACTGACTCGACGGACATGAGTTTGAGCAAACTTTGGGAGATAGTGAAGGACAGAGGAGTCTGGTGTGCTAGTTCATAGGGTTATAAAGGAGTTGGACATGACTTGGCTACTAAACGACAACAATAATGCAAAATTATTTTTTATTAGCTTGAAACCAAAATTATTGAATAATTTTGTATTATTATTACTATTTTGGCCTATTTTATTCACTGATGCCTAGAAAGGTGGAACGATGCCCAGATTATAGTGAGTACTGAAATATTTGATTGACTAGATGAATGAATGAATGAGGCTGATAGGATGAGTTAGACCCAAATCACTGAGGTTATGTTCTATCTTAGTAAAGGTTTTAAATTTCTTTTTTTTTCTCTGAAGTTTAATTGGAATAATTATATATATGAATTTAAGAAGAATATCTTTGGTTACCATGGGCACTATGGATTATGGTCAATTTTGGCAAGATACCAGAAATGGACCATTATTTAAGGGGTCTTTGCAGAAGTGTCACAGAGTGTAATGAAAGCTGTATATTCCTCTTGAGACGTTTTTGAGAAGCCATTTATAAAGAGGTGTCCAGTAACAAAAGGAAGAAGAGACAGCAGACTTCTGGGGAATGCTTTCATAGTTGGTCAGGAGACCTGGATCCAAGGGAAGAAACTGTCAGAAATGCTTCAGAAAGTGCTCAGAATAAAATGATGACGAGACAGTGATATTTCAAGCAGGTGGGGAGTCATCAGGACTAAATGCTTCAGAAAGGAAAGAGAAGTAATGTGAGAACTGAGGAAGGATCCTTGAACTTGTTGGCGGTCACTAGTGACCTTGGAGGAGGACATCCGTCTGAGGGGCTTACGTTCCTGTGAGTTCCAGGAATGAGTGGGAGAGTGTTTGGGAAAGTGTTAGATATGTTTAGGATGTTTAAAAAGAAGAGGGAAAAAAAGATTGAGAGAGAGCAAAAAATAAAACAAAGTAAATAATAATGCTTATTTGCTTTTTGAATGCAAATTTCAAAATAATTGAAGAGTAAAGGATTAGCCAAAGGGGAGAAAAGAAGAAATGTGAAACTGGATATCAAAGGAAAACAACAAGACTGGAAAAGAATACAGATGAAGCAACTGGACTTGCAAAGCAATGAAAAGCTTTTCTTGCTTAGACAGTGGATTGACTTAGGGAGAAAATTTGGAGGAAGAAGAGAGAAATGTAATGAAGGTCTGGGTGTTCTGATAAGATCATTTTGAATGAATGAATGAAGAGTTGAGTCTGACTTCCCTTAGTGGGGGTAGCCTCTTTAGAAACTGTTAATCTAGCTTGTGGTAGAGACTGAGTAAATACTTATTGACTGAGTGAATTAGGACTGATATGAAGAAAAGAATTCATTCATGCTGAGACAGCAGGGTTGGCATAACAGCTTTGTGTGTGAAAGTGGGAACCTTACTGTGGAAAGTGGGAACTAGATGTGAATAACAGAGGTACCACTCAGTATCTGAAATCCAGCTGGGGGTGGGCAGTTTATTGATTTGTTGATTAGCACCATAAGCATTTTTCTCCTTTTCTGCACTCCAAAACCTGGAAATAGAGGGTGGAAATTGGAAAGGCAGATGATGACATGGAAGGTCAAGAAGAGATAGGAGGGGACTTGCACGATTGTAGCTGAAACAGCTACCCTGTGGTCTCTAGCTAGTAGAGGACTCAAGAAAGATAGATCTGGAAGAGTGGGAAGGGATTTAGGGATAGAGTTGGAAACAAGGGCAAAGAGAAATTTTAGTGGAAATGAAGATAGGGTGGAAATTGGAAAGGCAGATGATGATATGGAAGGCCAAGAAGAGACAGGAGGGGACTTGCACGATTGTAGCTGAAACAGCTACCCCGTGGTCTCTAGCTAGTAGAGGACTCAAGAAAGATAGATCTGGGAGAGTGGGAAGGGATTTAGGGATAGAGTTGGAAACAAGGGCAAAGAGAAATTTTAGTGGAAATGAAGAAGTGGAATGTGAAGAATAAAAGCTTGCTTGCCTTTTTAAAACATAGCATTTATCAACTGTTTACATCCCAGGATTTTTTGTATTTACTTTATATTCTCATAAAGAGATAAATGACATGATCATTCCTAATACTGCAGAGGAGGAAACTGAGGTCATAGAAGTTATTTGTTCAATGTCACACAGCTTGTAAATTTCAGAATAGGAACTATCATCCTCAGCCATCCAATTCCTAAACTGGATTGCATTTTTAACCTTAACATTGTAATGGCACCTCAGATTGTATTAATGCATGAATTTCAGAATCTGATATATTAGAATTGGATTAGCTTTTGGTGCTGGTGTTATCTAAGGGACAGGTCTGTGCTCAGTGACTGAAGGGCAGTGAACTAAAGGTGAAAGCTAAAGAGTTTATTTTAGATATTAGGTCAACAGTAGGAGCATTGTACTTTCCCTGGTCAATTGCCAGAAAAACCTTGGCATACAGAGTCTCTGAGACAAGCTTCTTTCCCCTTGTAATCATGTGCATGCATACACAGATTGATTTAAATTTTCAGTAGCTGAATTAGCATCTGTGTTTGAGAAAGTTGCATAAGATGCTGTGAAGTTCATTTTCCTTGCCTTCTGGGTTCTTAGTCGGTTCCTCAAAGAGGATCAGCTGTATTTCAGTAGGAGGAAAAGATTTAGTTTTACTCACTGAAACTGTTTTGGAAAAAATAATAAGGACCAGTGTAATATTCTGTCTGATTTTAAGTCAAGTGCTTAACTGGGAGTTAGTTGACCGCTTACTGGCAATTAACCTGGAGTTGAATGGACCTTGTTCTTCTCTGTCATTATCTCAGCCACACTTTGATAGATTTGTCTTCTCACTGAATGTGACATATCCTGTGAGACACCTATTACCACAGGATACTCAGGTTTTGCAGATCGTTGTGAAGACACTTAGAGTCTCAGAATTGGGAGGGAAAAAAGTTCTCTGCACAATTGGCCTGTGTTGAATAGGTTTTAAAAAGAGATGAGATGGATGATACCTCAGTAATCTCATCTTCATTTTACAGTTGGAGAAACCAAGGCTCAGAGAGGCAGTTTTCCTTCCCAGGCTTAGGAAACTTAAAAGTTTTTGTTTTCTTTGCTAACCCATTATCAGAGATTATCTGTAGCAGAGCTCATAATCCATTCTCTGTTTTCATTTAGCAACAGGTCCAAATATTTACATGAACATATTGCTCACTACCTGGCCAAATTTCCCACCTTTCCTTACAACAAGATGTGGTCATGTGACTAAATTTTGACCAATGTTGTATAAGCAGTAGTGATATTTGCGTCTTCCAGACGCTCTCTTTAAAAGAGAGAAGGTATGTCCTTCAATACCTTCTGTTTAGTTCCTAGAATACACAATTGCTAACTTCAGAAAGAAACTTGGGTCAAGAGGTATTTTGGGAATTGCAAGACCAATTACAGAAGAGTCCTGGTTGCTGATGACAGGCAGCCAGTGTATCAGCTGTGAAATGCTTACCTCAAGGCTTTTGAATTTGAGAATGAAATGAACTTTTTCTTTACTTAAGCAGAAACTTTCTATGTCTCTTTTACTCACAGCAGAACTTAGTCCAAATGAACGCAAATATGTATGTGTTTTCTTTTTTTTTAATCTTGGAAATGCTATTCCTGTGTGACTTGGAACTCGGGAGTTTGAGTCAATACCAAAGTACTTAATGTTTCCACCTATTCACCGATAGGTGTCAGTAATACTGGGGCCTTGCAGCATTAGTAAGTTGACATATTTCCTGCCCCTAAATCATTCATTATGATGTTTGAGACTCTCTCAGTTCTGAGGAATTAAAGAAAACCAGGGATTGCTATCCAACCATCTCATCCTCTGTCGTCCCCTTCTCCTCCTGCCTTCAATCATTCCCAGCATCAGGGTCATTTCCAATGAGTTAGTTCTTCGCATCAGGTGGCCAAAGAGTCATCTTGAGGTCTGTGTTAATTGTTTTTTTCTATTTTGTCTCAATTTTTTTTGTTTCTTTGCATGTATAGTAATTTTTTATCATGTCGTCACAATGTTAGGTGGTATGTTATAGGGACTCCTCATTCTGTTGTCTTCCTCTAGAGAGTGTTGATTTTTTTTTTTAATCAGGTAGTTAAAACTGGTTAATCACACTGAACTTAAATGTTTTACTTTTTTCCCATAGTCTTTTGTTGAATCTTTCAGACCTGATCCATTACCCTGGTACATAATCTGTGCTTTTAAGGCATGGCTCTGTGGAGATGTGTATAAGAGACAGATATCTGATATACTGATGAGGAACAGACACTCAGAAAAGTGAAGTAACTTGCCCAGGGTTGCTCAGTTAGAAAACAGCTTTCAACCTGTCTCCTAGCCATGGAATCATTCATTCATTTAGACACAATGTTTACTCAGTTCAGTTCAGTCACACAGTCATGTCTGACTCTTTGCAACCCCATGAATCGCAGCACGTCAGGCCTCCCTGTCCATCACCAACTCCCGGAGTTCACCCAAACTCATGTCCATTGAGTCGGTGATGCCATCCAGCCATCTCATCCTCGGTCATCCCCTTCTCCTCCTGCCCCCAACCCCTCCCAGCATTAGAGTCTTTTCCAATGAATCAACTCTTCACATGAGGTGGCCAAAATACTGGAGTTTCAGCTTTAGCATCAGTCCTTCCAGTGAACACCCAGGACTGATCTCCTTTAGAATAGAATGGCTGGATCTCCTTACAGTCCAAGGGACTCTCAAGAGTTTTCTCCAACACGACAGTTCAAAAGCTTCAATTCTTCCACACTCAGCTTTCTTCACAGTCCAACTCTCACATGCATACATGACCACTGGAAAAACCATAGCCTTGACTAGAGGGATCTTTTTTGGCAAAGTAATGTCTCTGCTTTTGAATATGCTATCTAGGTTGGTCATAACATTTCTTCCAAAGAGTAAGCGTCTTTTAATTTCATGGCTGCAGTCACCATCTGCAGTGATTTGGGAGCCCCCTAAAATAAAGTTTGACACTGTTTCCACTATTTCCCCATCTATTTGCCATGAAGTGATGGGACCAGATGCCATGATCTTCGTTTTCTGAATGTTGAGCTTTAAGCCAACTTTTTCACTGTCCTCTTTCACTTTCACCAAAAGGCATTTTAGTTCCTCTTCACTTTCTGCCATAAGGGTGGTGTCATCTGCATACCTGAGGTTATTGATATTTCTCCTGGCAATCCTGATTACAGCTTGTGCTTCTTCCAGTCCAGTGTTTCTCATGATGTACTCTGCATATAAGTTAAATAAGCAGGATGACAATATACAGCCTTGATGTACTCCTTTTCCTATTTGGAACCAGTCTGTGGTTAGGAAGCAAACACAATATTACAGGAGCATAAACAAAACTTTTCTGGTTGAAGTTATCCCCAGGGGTTTCCAGGAACCCCTTGGGACAGCCCTTGGCTCTAGGAAACACAGTCTGAAATGCACTGTCTAGATGAGCTCTGAGGAAAATTCCACAGAGCTTTCAGAACAGCCTAAATCCTGCTGCCCCATCACCTAGTTGGTATGAAAGGGTGAAGTTTCAGAAAGTCACCTGTGCTGAGCTAGGCACCCTGAGGGGGTGACCTTCTGTTTTTCTTGGCATTGTTCAAGAGACAGACTCACCCAAAGGTGATGGCAAAAGCCTTCTCCTCCTTTCCTTCTCCCTCTCATCTTCCTAGAAAGGCAGTATTTAAAGTTTCCTCACCGTTGGTGAGCAGAGGAAGGAAAAAATCCATTCTGAGCTAATTTTTTCTCCAGGTTTACTGATTCTTCTGTTCCCTCCATTCTGCTATTAAGCTTTTTTTTCTTTCCTGTATTTTTCAGTTCTAAAATTTCCATTTGTGTTTTCTTTATATCTCCCATTTCTCTACAGAGATATCCCCTATTTTTGGATAAGACTTTTCTTCTCAATTTGCTTCAATCATATTTGTAATTCTCACTGAAGCATGTTTATAATAGCTGCTTTAAAGCGTTTGTCAGACAATTCTAATACTTCAGTCATCCCAATGTTGGCATCTGTCAATCATCCCTTTTTGTTTAAGTTGAGACTTTGCTGGCTGTTAGTATGATGAGTGATTTTCAATTAACTGCGACCTTTTAGAGTATTATGTTGTGAGACTCTGGATACTATTTAAGCCTTCTATTTCAGCTAGGATGGCAGAAGTGCAGAGGACTGCCTCTTTCCTGCCAGGTGGGGGTGGAAGTGTAGGTTACGCATTTCTTGGTCTTGTTGATATCCAAGTAAGGCAAGGGCTCCTCATCACTTCTGAGCAGGAGTGGGTCCTCTGGCCCCCTGCTAAGCTTCTGCTGGTAACACTCTGGCTGGGAGAGGTGGGAGTGCTTGTTATCATTTCCAACATAGCCTCTAGTGATACTATAGGGAGAGAGTGCCTTATTGCTGAGAGTGTGTGAAGGTCTTGACTCTCCACAAGGTCTGCTCTGGTGCGGTCACAGCAGGGAAGGACCTTGTTATTGCTGGGTGGAGGGCTGGAGTTCGTGTCCCCATGTGCTCTTCACTGACCTTCACTGTAGGTGGAGTTTGTTACCCTGGCAGGGACCAAAGTCTCAGCTGCCTACTTCACCTTCTTGACCAGCAGAAGGGTTGGGGTACATCATCACAGCCTGATAAGAGTGGATATCCAGGCTCCCCACTCGGCCTTGGCTGGTGGCAGTGGGGCCAGTTTGTTATTTTCTGTGACATTTAGCTTGGATAAAGCAGTTGTTGTCTAGAGGCTTTCTGTTTCTCTAGGCTTCCCTTTTACTGGTCCTTTGGCTGGAAAGAGCAGGATTCTGCCGGAGCTGCTTTGTCTGTGCCCTGTGGTGTTCCTGGGTTGCCAGCTTCTTTAGCTCCGAGGCTGGGATATACAAAGCAAGAAGAAAACCCAGGGAACGCACCACCTATCCTTCCTTGGGTCCAGAGGTGCCTAGCTGGTCTACCTTCTTTCTGCCTCTTCACAGTGCTCTAGTTTTCTTATGTTTATATATTAAAATATACAATGGCGAAAATGAAGTCGCTCAGTCGTGTCCGATTCTTTGCGACCCCATAGGCTATAACCTACTAGGCTTCTCCGTCCATGGGATTCTCCAGGCAAGAATACTGGAGTGGATTGCTATTTCCTTCTCCAGGGGATCTTCCCCACCCAGGGATCGAACCCTGGTCTCCCCCATTGGAGGCAGACGCTTTAACCTCTGAGCCACCAGGGTGTATATATTTGTTTTAAATATACAGTATCCAGGGGTTTTAGTTGTACTTAGCAGGAGCACTAGGGAAAAGTATATGTGCTCCATCCTCTCAGAGAAGAGTTCACTTGACTTTACATGCATTACCTTCTCAAACACACAGAACAGTTACACAAAGAAGATATTATATCCATTTAGTAGATAAATACACTGAGATTTGTACATCTTTCAAACAGTATGTGTAAAGAGGATGAAACACATGGGGAAAAGTCAAATGAACATGGACAAGTGGGGGTAAAATAGCCTATTTCCTTCCCTTTTTTTGCCTATAGGGGAACTATCCCTTGCCTCTTTAGAGAGGAGCAGGGAAAGGAGAGTGGGCTAAAACAGCATCCTTTCCATCCCAGACTAGGGTTCTCTGGCTTCCAAAGAGAATCTCCTGCCAGGCTTCTATCCTATCCCCCACAGGATGCCATCCTGGCTGGGGAAGCCGTCACCATCTGCACCCTTCTCCCTCTCTCCCCACTTTCAATTGTCCTTTGCACAGTGGCCTCTCAATTGCATCAGTGGCTTATTTTCTGAGCCCTTTCTCTTTTCAGTCATAAACACTTATCTTCTCAGCGGCACTGAGGGACACAAAGGATTCCTCAGTGAAAGACTAAGGAGAGCCCTGGGTTAGCGGTTCCTTCATTGGGTATCCCAAATGATATCCCCAACAGACCCACCTTGAACATCTGTGGCCTGGAGAGAACACATGCAGGCCTCTGGTCCAGCTTCCTTCCTTCCAGTCCTCAGCTTCACCCTACACACGAAGGACCTTGCCCATGTCACCCTTATCCTCTCCTGCCACACCACAAACAGGTCTCTCTGCAGCTCTATCTGTCCTGAGCTGGAAGGACCCAGGAAAGAGACCCAAGCAGATCTTAGAGACTCACCTGGAGGAGGGCATTCTGGGGGTCTCCTGAAGTCCGGAGGGAAGCTGCAGGGGAGCATCCCCTTGGCCCTGTGAGCACTTGGCTTTGTAGGAAAACATGCAGCTGGGATGCAGTCCAAATGGGGCTCACAACCTTTCTATTCAAAGTGCAGTCTGTGGACCAGTGGCATCAGGGCGCCTTTAGAAATGCAGAATCTCTGGCCCAGCCGAGAGCAACTGACCCAGAATCTACGTTACAACAAGACGCCCAGAAAATTCATGTGAGCATTAGAGTTTAAAAAGCCTTGCTTTTAAGGCAGGGGCCCAAGCACTCCAACTATGAGGCAGTACTGCCTTCTGAGTTGATGCAGACAGAGTTCCACTTTTTAAGCTAGTATTTTACAAGCCAGTTTGGAAAATCTAGAGCTTACCCAGGCTAGGAGAAAGTTTTTCCACTAGTTCTTTGACCCCTTATTTCTTGAGGGGAGAATGGAAATTTCAATGGGTTCTAACTCTTACCCATGAACTTCCTAAGCATGTGTTCCCAGGCAAATGACTTCCTCTCCCAGAGCCCTGGGCTCCCTGTCTGTACAATAAAGAGGTTGAAGCTGGGGATCTCTAACTCTTCTTTCAGGGATGTCAAACATGCTTGAATGAGAAGCAGTGTAAAACTGTGGGAAAAGCATGGATCTTAGAGGCAGTCTGGGCCATTGCACAGTATAGCCCTTCCACATATTACTTGTATGACATTATGTAACTTAGTCTAATTTTCAGTTTTCTGTCTCTAAAAGTGGGTGAATACAATGGCTATATCAACAGGCACATGCACAGGGGACCTTTAACAGGACTGTGGCCCAAGCACAGCTCGGTAAATACTAGTGTTTATTCTAGCACTAATATTTATGCCTTTTGTAGAGAACTGGTTGATTCTATTGATATAGGCAAAACAAAGACACAGAAACCTGAAGAAATGCTATGAGCTTCTGATTCTTCACCATCTTGCCTGAGACAGTCTTTTTTCATGGGAAGTCTGAGCTTTGTCGGTAATACCAGAGGCGGGAAGACCGAGTCCAAACCAGCTGTCAGATCCATTTCATGAATCCTCTGCTCCTATTCAGGCTAAACACAAGGACCTCATTCCCCTAGTCTGCTATCTCTCTTTTCCACAGGGAGTTACCAGGGGGCTTCAAGACAGACATCAAGAGAAGAGAGATGAAGTTTCCATGGGAGGAGAAGGAAGAAAAATGAGTCACCATAACTTGATTTTCCCTCCCATACATCTACAAAAGGCAAAGTGTCTAAGTAGATTGGTGAAGGAAAGAAGAAAGAAATGAGAAGGCCGCACTAGGAGCTTGGAGATAGCACTGACGCAGAGCTGGGTTTATTTATATATTTAAGAGGCTAGAAGAGGGGGGGAATGTGACAGTAAAGCGGCACGGTTGTTAACTTTTAAACCTAGAGTTAGCGGGGGAAATACCATTTTGGACATATTTTCATTCCATACAGGATTACAGTATTAATTGGCTTAGCACACTTACCATCAGCAAATTTTTTTGCGGTGCACAGGTTAATGGAGTTGCTGGAGTGTCTCAGATAGGAAATTGTTGCCTCATAATTATGTGGTTCTTCAAATTCAGCACTGAGAAGTGTGGAGAAAAAAAGGTTACTTAAAGCAAAACATTTTTAAAACACATTTTCAAACCCTGGATATATTTTTTCCTCATTAGAGAAGTAACATAAGTTAAGTCTGGCCAATGTGGTGACCTATGGCCAATATAGAAGGCATACCACCCCCACTTTAAATACAGATTTCTGGATGAAATATCACAATGTACAGAATTATATCAGGAACCCATAATTTACCTAGAAATCAGTAAGGTAAAAACCCCCAGGTATCAGACATAGAGAGGAAATTCGCAATTAAAGTGTCAGTGAGAACTGCAGCCGAGGAACTCCATGGGAAATCAGGATCAAATAAAAAAAAGATCCCAGTGACGAGATGGCTGGGGATTTAAATTCAGACTGAGCCGCAGGCCTCAATTGAATGGGAACTGACACTGAGCTAAAAGAATAAGGTCCAGGATCACAAAATGCCATCCCATCTGTAAACTAATTGTAATAACCATGCACTCTCCCAAGGAGCAAACAGGAACGCCTCCTATCTGAGGAGGGCAGCTGTAGCTCCAAGAGTCACCCAGGAGAAGGAAGAAACTCTGCAGCCCAGCACCGAGGGGCCGGGGCTCTAAATGCATACTATGTGTGCTCCTGAGACACAAAGCCAACCTGCTGTTAGAGGCCAAA
>SJYC01078646.1:0-114412 GCA_006408675.1 Madoqua kirkii
CATTCTGTAAAGATGCTCCCACACCCATAGCATCTGTGGTTTCCCAAGGGAAGAATCCCCACTCAAAACAGGCTTATAACAGAAAACTGCTAATCACACAAGAAGACGAGCCACTACAGGTAGTCAAAAGATCGAATGAAGAGCCTGTTGTTCAGAGGGAAGTAAGCCAGACAGAGAAAAACAAATATCATATATTGACGCATATATATGGAAACTAGAAAAATATTATTGATGAAATTTTTGCAGGGAAGGAATGGAGATGCAGACATAAAGAACAGCTTTGTGGACACAGCAGCAGCAGGAGACAGTAGAATGAACTGAGGAAGTAGCAGTGACGTATATACACTACCCTGTGCACAACAGAACGCTAGCGAGAAAGTGAAGGTGAGAGTTGCTCACTCAAGCCGGACTCTCTGCAACTCCATGAACTATACAGTCCACGGAATTCTCCAGGCCAGAAGATCGCAGTGGGTGGCCTTTCCCTTCTCCAGGGGGTCTTCCCAACCCAGGGACCAAACCCAGGTCCCCCACATTGCAGGCAGATTCTTTACCAGCTGAGCCACCAGGGAAGCTCAAGTATACTGGAGTGGGTAGCCTATCCCTTATCCAGCAGATCTTTTCTGATTGATTTGCCAAATTTCCCTAAAATTTGGCAAATTCTGACCCAGGAATTGAACCAGGGTCTCCTGCATTGCAGGTGGATTCTTTACCAACTGGGCTATCCAGAGGCAATAGCTAGTGGAAAGCTGCTATATGGTACAGGGAGCCCAGCCAGGCACTCTGTGGTGATCAAGAGGGATAGAAAGGGAGAAGGGAGGAAAGTTCACAAAGGAGGGGATATATAAAAATAGTTATGGCTGATTCTCATTGTTTTACAGCAAGAACCAACACAACACTGCAAAGCAATTACCTTCCAATAAAAAAATAATAAAGTAGAATTAAAATGCTAAATAATAATTATTGAAGATTGTGAAATAGGGCTATGGGAATTATTCTCAGGTACCATTCAGGAGCAGGATAGAGATTTTGATTATCACTAGACTTAGTTAACTGTGGATGTCAAATTTTGTCACCACAAATAGAATAGAAATAGAATATTTAACTTCTTAGGTGATAGAAGTTCAGTTTAGCCACTCAGTCATGTCCGACTCTTTGCAATCCCATGGAATGCAGCACACCAGGCCTCCTTTTCCATCACCAACTCCCAGAGTTACTCAAATTCACATCCATTGAGTCGGTGATGCCATCCAACCATCTCATCCTCTGTCGTCCCCTTCTTCTCCTGCCTTTGATCTTTCCCAGCATCAGGGTCTTTTCAAATGAGTCAGCTCTTCGTATCAGGTGGCCAAAGTACTGGAGTTTCAGCTTCAACATCAGTCCTTCCAATGAATATTCAGGACTGATTTCCTTTAGGATGGACTGGTTGGATACCCTTGCAGTCTAGAGGACTCTCAAGAGTCTTCTCCAACACCACAGTTCAAAAGCATCAATTCTTCAGTGCTCAGCTTTCTTTATAGTCCAACTCTCACATCCATACATGACTATGGGAAAAAACATAGCCTTGACTAAATGGACTTTTGTTGGCAAAGTAATGTCTCTGCTTTTTAATATGCTGTCTGGGTTGGTCATAACTTTCCTGCAAAGGAGTAAAACCCTTTTAATTTCATGGCTGCAGTCACCATCTGCAGGGATTTGGGAGCCCAAAAATCATAAAGTCTGACACTGTTTCCACTGTTCTCCATCTATTTCCCATGAAGTGATGGGACCAGATGCCATGATCTTCGTTTTCTGAATGCTGAGCTTTAAGCCAACCTTTCCACTCTCCTCTTTCACTTTCGTCAGGAGGCTCCTTAGTCCTTCTTCACTTTCTGCCATAAGGGTGGTATCATCTGCATATCTGAGGTTATTGATATTTCTCCCGGCAATCTTGATTCCAGCTTGTACTTCATCCAACCTAGCATTTTTCATGATGTACTCTGCATAAAAGTTAAATAAGCAGGATGACTGTATACAGCCTTGACGTACTCCTTTTCCTATTTGGAACCAGTCTGTTGTTCCATGCCCAGTTCTAACTGTTACTTCCTGACCTGCATACAAGTTTCTTAAGAGACAGGTCAGGTGGTCTGGTATTCCTATCTTGTTCAGAATTTTCCACAGTTTATTGTGATCCACACAGTCAAAGGCTTTGTCATAGTCAATGAAGCAGAAATAGATGTCTTTCTGGAACTCTCTTGCTTTTTCTATGATCCAGCAGATGTTGGCAGTTTGATCTCTGGTTCCTCTATCTTTCCAAAAACCAGCTTGAACATTCAGTAGTTCATAATTCATGTATTGTTGAAGCCTGGCTTGGAGATTTTTGAGCATTACTTTACTAGTGTGTGAGATGAGTGGAATTATGTGGTACTTTGAGCATTCTTTGCCATTGCCTTTCTTTAGAGTTGGAATGAAAACTGAACTTCTCCAGTCCTGTGGCCACTGCTGAGTTTTCCAAATTTGCTGGCATATTGAGTGCAGCACTTTCACAGCATCATCTTTCAGGATTTGAAATAGCTCCACTGGAATTCCATCACCTCCACTAGCTTTGTTGGTAGTGATGCTTCCTAAGGCCCATTGGACTTCACATTCCAGGATGTCTGGCTCTAGATGAGTGATCACACTATCGTGATTATCTGGGTTGTAAAGATCTTTTTTGTATAGTTCTTCTGTGTATTCTTGCCACCTCTTAATATCTTCTGCTCCTGTAAGATCCATACCATTTCTGTACTTTATTGTGCCCATCTTTGCATGAAACGTTCCCTTAGTATCTGTAATTTTCCTGAATAGATTTCTAGTCCTTCCCATCTTATTGGTTTCCTCTATTTCTAAGTGGTAAAAGGAAAATACTAAATGAGAAAGCTTAAATATTAAGAAGGCAGGAAAGGAAAAATGAACATAAGGCAGTTGCATGGTAAGTCTAAAGCATAAAAATATAATAGGAAAAAGTCCATACTGATCAAAAATCACAAAAAAATGCACATATATTAGTCTACTGAAGGAAAGTTATGACCAACAAGATAGCATATTGAAAAGCAGAGACATTACTTTGCCGACTAAGGTCCGTCTAGTCAAGGCTATGGTTTTTCCAGTGGTCATGAATGGATGCAAGAGTTGGACTGTGAGGAAAGCTGAGCACCGAAGAATTGATGCTTTTGAACTGTGGTGTTAGAGAAGACTCTTGAGAGTCCCTTGGACTGCAAGGAGGTCCAACCAGTCCATTCTAAAGGAGATCAGCCCTGGCTGTTCTTTGGGAGGAATGATGCTAAAGCTGAAACTCCAATACTTTGGCCACCTCATATAAAGAATTGACTCTTGGAAAAGACCCTGATGCTGGGAGGGATTGGGGGCAGGAGGAGAAGGGGACGACAGAGGATGAGATGGCTGGATGGCATCACCGACTCGATGGACGTGAGTTTGGGTGAACTCCAGGAGTTGGTGATGGACAGGGAGGCCTGGTGTGCTGCAATTCATGGGGTCACAAAGAGTCAGACATGACTAAGTACCTGAACTGAACTGTAAGGAAAATGGAGAGTATCTGACTGGATGTTGGAAAATCTTGCTAATATTGCTGAAAACGGCCTGATAAACCAAAGCTCCCATATCAATGGAGAAAGCATATATTCAAACTCTCCAAAAGAAAGCTTAGGTAGGTGAATTAATATCAACCACACTTTAGCAGGACTGATCACGACAATGAGGGAAGGCACACGCATATCTGTACACACACATATTACAGCAACGAAAGGGGACAAAGCTACAGCTTGTTTCAGACTTTCAGAAATCCAAGAAAAATATTAAGATCAGCTCTCTGCCAATGAATTTGAAATATTAGGGAAATCTGGCAAATTAATAGGGAAATATAAAATTACCACAGTGACTTAAGAAGAACTAGAAAGACTAGTAGGCCAACAAACCATTAAAGGGCTCGAATCAATAGCCCTCACACCCACCTCCACATTTAATGCATCTCTCTCCTTTTCATCCACTATGTTTTATGAGAAAATTTTAGCAAAGTTTCAGAATATAGAAAAAGAGAAAAACTACTTTACTCATTTTTGGAGGATAGTGTAATTTTGACATGAAAATCAGAAAAAGTTCAAACAATGAAATAAAAATAAAGCCCAGTTTCATGTAAGAAACTTTAGCCCAAACTCACTAAGTACTAAATAAATGAATTAGTATTAAAATCAACTTAAGAATAGCTAAAATTTCTTCCAAGACTTCAAGGATGGCTCAACATCAGAAAATCTGTCACTACAATGAATCACATTGAAACAATGAGAGAGAAAAACACATAACTATTTTAATAGATAGAAAAAAAATTTCCATGTAGATAAACTCTCTCAACTAAGTTAAATGCCAACAAATACCACACTTAATAATGAAGTCTAATAAACTTTAGTTGATATCTAAACTCTATTGGGAATGCTTGAAATAGGAAAAAGTCAAATCCACAGAAATTGAACAAAAAAATATGACAGACATCACAGAAGAAAAAAATTGATCATTTACAAAAGTAAATTTGAAGTCTTATGGTCAACAGGAAGATGGAGTCAAGACAATGAGAATTTCATTTACATACGTCAGGTTAGCAAGAATTCCCCAACTGGAAAAGCACAACATTTGGCAAGAACACGGAGAAACTCTATACTGGTTTGAGGGGACAGCCACTTTGAAAGATAAGTTTTCAATACCTATTATAGTAAAACTGAATTTTCTTATTTATTCTTTTTAGCAATTTCTACTTTAAGTAAATAACCTAGAGAAACTTGCTTATATTCACCTGGAAATAAATAAGGGTGATCACTGCAATATCATCAGGAAATGTGAGGATAAGAAACAATTTCAATATCCCTCAGTCAGAAAATACACAAATTATGATACATTCAGAGGTTAAAGTGCCTGCCCACAGTGCAGGAGACCTGGGTTTGATCCCTGGGTGGGGAAGGACCCCTGAAGAAAGAAATGGCAACCCACTCCAGTATTCTTGCCTGGAGAATCCCATGGAGAGAGGAGCCTGGTGGGCTACAGTCCATGGGATCGCAAAGAGTCGGACACAATGAGTGGCTTGACTTTCACTTTTATATAGTATGCAATTATAATGAATAAATTAGCTGTACATGCATCAGCATAGATAGAATATGAAAACAGCTTTGAAAATATTCAAGTTTCAGAAGGATAAACAAGATGCTGTTTATACAAAAATGTAAAATACTGTATCTTTAACAGATATCTGAGTTTGTAGCTGAAGAATAAGAAAAACAAATGGATACACTCTAATATTCATAGTTGGAGTTGCTCTGGGAAGAAAGAAACAGAACTAGGGAGTGAAAGGAACAGGGCTTCCTACAACTGTATCTACAGCAAACGGAAAATCACTTCTTCACCTGGACTGTGGATAGGAGAGAGACAAACAAATCACCCATAATCCTTCCACCATCACACAAGTGAGCTCTTTTCATTTTGGTATTCTTCCATATTTCCACCCTATTTCTATAGCTATAGACAATGGAAAGGCTGGACTTCCTCCTTTGTTTCCCTACATTTTTTTAAAAATTATAAGCATATTCCACTCGATTCCCTATCTATATTTGACTTTGGTTATTTCAGGTTTTTCTTTCATAATCTCTGTAATATTTTAAGATATGTATGAACAGTTCATTTTGCTGAAGAGGAAAAATTATGAACTCTAACGCATCAGTAATTTCTCCCTCACTATTTTGTTCCCTTCCCCCTGCATAAAATAATCGAGAAAAATGTTCTTAAATTATAGACTATGCCATGCATCTTATGCTCCAGTGACCTAACAATCTCCATGGGTCTATGGTAAATTAACTTTATTAATTAGAAACAATTTGTGGAAATGTTGAAAGAAATGTCTAATCAATTTCTTGGACCACTTTTGTCAGAAATGAATAAATATCTGACTTCAGATAATCAGAAAGAATTTCAACAGAGCATAAAAAAGTCATCTTTCAGATCAGTTGTCTTTATAGAGAGGCGTCCTAGGATTTATGTTAAAAGGGAAAAAAGACACTGTACATATATTTAAACTTCCCTTTCTGCCATCTGAGAATGTCTTTTATCTTTTTCCTGGTCCATTAAAATAAGATTTGAGATACACCTTGATTTAATATGACATGAGTCAATATAATGAACCTGGATTTCTGGGAAGAAATAATTCTATAATTTAAATATATCGATGCTTCAATTTCTTTGTTTCCACATTTACTACAATATTTGTGTACATTTACTACAATATTTCTGTATCTAGGACTTTAGACATCATTGGGAGGCAACACAGAATTACTGACAGACTAGGAGCTTGGGGTCAGACAGATTTGAATTTGAATCCCCTCTCTTCCATTTTCTAGTTTTAAAAGTATTGAATAAACACCTTAAATCTTCAGTTTCATACTCCACAAAACAGTAATAATAAAATCTACTTGAAAGGTATACTATAGATATTGAATAAAATATCTGCCCTCTGCATATAGGCATTCCACAAAAATTGTGCTGCAAATTTATTATATTATTAAAATTACAGTATTTTAAAAAAGAAGTGTTGAGGTTTGCATTTTGGAAAGTTCCTTTTATTACTTGCATATAGTATCAGGTTTTTATCTTTTCTGCCTTTCTTATAGAAAACCTCTAGTAATTTAAACATTACGTAATAAAACATGAGTGCTTCATAATGATACCTTCAACATTATGTTCCTAGAGAAATAAGAACCCTGTAAATGCAGTGGAAATGTTAAAGATGACTTGTAAAAGCAAATATTTTCTAACTATATTTGGATCCTTAGAAACCTATCTTTTAAAAGGTTTTTGGACTCTCTGGATGAAACACAGACTTGTGACTTCCTCTCATGGTTGTTTCCACTTGCCAAGTCCACCCCTGGGCCACCACCCTCCTTTGAAGAAAATAATTAATCAACCTCTGTATCTGACTGTACACGCTAGGGAAGCAGCTCACACAGCATATTCAAACACCAACTCACTTCGTCAAACAGTGACAGGATCAGCTGCTAATTTTTGAGGGTACTACATGCTGGACACCATACCTAGATTCATCCCATCCACCTCTCACTGGTTGTGTGATCTCACTGGTTGGGTCACCAGCAGTTCAGTGGTGGAATAACTGAGTTAACACGTGGGAAATGCCTGACAGGTGCATTTCCATGCTCATCTTCTCCTGTGCTACACTGTATGAGGACGAGTCAACAAGTTTCATTGCAAGACAGTTCTGGAAATCTAAAGAACCTGAATTGAAATAGAAAAGACTGAGACTTAACAACAAAACCAGCGTGCCCTGCTTTTCACCTGTTTTATTAGAGGTGTGGACCTAAGTTGAAAAATCCAACTTATTCCATTTTTTCCGATGGTCCCCCAGTTCTAGAAATAGGAAGAAGAGTTGTAGCTTAGCCAGCAGCTGCTCCCTCTGACATTCTATAGGTTCCTGGTGACAAGGAAGAATGAGAAGACCATCGGATCTCTCAATTACCCAAAGTCTCAAAGTGGAAAAGTTTCTATCTCCAATAGAAATATTTCTTGTAAGACTAATCTCCCCATAGGCTTTTACCCTAAGAAATTCCTGAATGAAAGAATTAATTCTTGAATCAAATGACTGGTAATTAGACTACAAACAATGACATCCATTCTATCTAAACTGGATCTCAAAATGCATTTGTGCGAGGTTTACAAAATTGCATGGAAATTTTTTATTTAAATTTTTCCTCATAAGCTATTCCAACTTCTGTCTTCTAAATATTAGATAATGGTTAAAGATGAAGTAGTTGACCAGAATGACTATAAGGAGAGACACACTTCTGGAAACAGAAGCTTTTAGGGTGGAATCTCTCTAGCCAGCTTTACCTGGCTGTGACCCTGCATACATAGTTGGATCCAAGTCTCTTCTTCCTTTAATCTAGTTTGATGAGGATGAGATGATTGTCATTATGCTGCGTTTAGCACAGTGCTTGGCACAAAGAGTTCACTACTTCCATTTACAGTAGCATTTCTAAATATTAGATAATGGTTAAAGATGAAGTAGTTGACCAGAATGACTATAAGGAGAGACACACTTCTGGAAACAGAAGCTTTTAGGGTGGAATCTCTCTAGCCAGCTTTACCTGGCTGTGACCCTGCATACATAGTTGGATCCAAGTCTCTTCTTCCTTTAATCTAGTTTGATGAGGATGAGATGATTGTCATTATGCTGCGTTTAGCACAGTGCTTGGCACAAAGAGTTCACTACTTCCATTTACAGTAGCATTTACTACCATTTCCCCCTCTACACACATTAACCACTGGACTTTAGCTTCTACTGCCTCTACCACCAGTTCTTCCATTTCTACCGTTATTATACACACACACACACACACACACACACACCCCTCTACATATACATCTCTGTATTTGATTTTACTATCATTTTACAAATGAGTTTATGTAGCCTATATATGTTTATGTACATATACATGTATACGCGAGTGAGTATGCATGCCCAATTCCTACTCCTGCATGTTTATAACTTCACAGATTCTACTATGACTCTACAATAGCATCCACAACAAACAATGTCATTCAGCCCTGGACACTAGGTATTTGTTTCTAACTCATGAATGGGTAAGTCAACTCTCTCTACATAAGGGCCACAAAAGTACAATGACTAAAGTGAAGTTGCTCAGTTGTGTTCGACTCTTCGTGACCCTGTGGACTACAGCCCACCAGGCTCCTCTGTCTATAGGATTCTCCAAGCAAGAATACTGGAGTGGGTTACCATTTCCTGCTCCAGGGGATCTTCCTGACCTAGGAATCGAACCCAGGTCTCCCGCATTGCAGGCAGATGCAGGCAGACGCTTTAACCTCTGAGCCACCGAAGTACAGTGACTCAAGGGATGGTTAATTTGATGTGTCAACTTGACTGGTCACAGAGCATCCTGATAAATATTATTTCTAGAACTGTTTAGAGGGTGTTTCTGGATGAAGTTAGCATTTGAGTCAGTGGGTTCAGTAGAGCAGACTGCCCTCCCTAATACAAGTAGGCATCATGCAGTCCATTGAGGTGTGGACAGCGCCAGGGGAGGAGGAAAGAGGAAGCCACTCAGCTTGTCCCGGCTCATCTGCTGCTCGGGGTCATGTCAGCTCATCTTCTCCTGCCCTTGGACTGTGATGTATCACATCAGCTACCCTGTTCTCAGGCTGTTGGACTTGGAATTATACCACTGGCTTTTCTGCTTATAGTTGGCAGATCATGGGACTTCTTGGCCTCTATAATTGTGTGGGCCAATTCCTCATACTTAATAATTAAATATTATATATGTAATATATGCAATCTAATATGTAATGCATAAATACATAAAATACATGCCCTACTGGTCTGTTCCTCTGGAGAAACCTGACTAATACAATGACCTTGTAAATGTTATTAGAGTAATCTCAGTTTCAGGAGTAATATTATTAACTTTGAAACTACTTTGTCAAACCACTGATTTTATCCATAAGGAGGGCATGTCAACAATAATAATAGCTAATAACTTTTATTCCCTTGTGCTAGGCACTATTCCAAGTATATGTTTCAATTTATTTGATTCTCAATTGACCCTATGAAGATACTATCACTTTTTCCATGCTCAAATGAGAAAACTGAGGCACAATCCAGGTCACAGAGTAGTAAGCAGCAGAGCAGAGATTAGAAACTAGATATTTGAGTGCAGAATCTTGAGTCCCAATCACTCTGTTGTAGAATTTCTTGGAAAAATGGAAGTGCCAGCTGAGGTCAAACAGAGCATGAACAGCTCCTACAGCAACGGAAGTCATTACGGGAGGAGGTCACTGGCACACGCCACAGAGAGGACCCAAGAGGACTAAGCTACGAAGCAAAGCCGTGGTGAGCGGCCATCATGTGCGCTGAAGACGGGGACGTCCCGAAGCTCCGAGATTTCGCGCTCATTAATTCACACGCCCTCATTCCCTCAAACTGTTCACGCTCATGTTATATACGTCCTCTCCTTGAATCCTCTCAGTAGTGCATGTGCAAACTGAGGCTTGGAGAGCTTCAGTGACTCACTCAAGACAGCACCACTGTGGTCAGGAAAACAGGCCTTCTAATTCCTAGTCCATTGCTCTTTTCCTTGGAACTACAGGAACAAGGGAAAATGAGAAATGAAAATAATGAAGCCCAGAGTGATGGTGAAGGTCACGGAGCTTAAAAGTGGGTTTTAGATGATACTTTTCAAAATTTCATTAGGCTGATCCAACAGTTTCACAGATCAATTCTATATAGCAGTCAGTATATGGGGAACATGTGACAAGGCAGTTACTATATTTCTCTGTGCCTGATATTATCACTTATAAGAACAGTATTACTTAACCTTAATAGTATTACTTAACAGAATCAATGAAATCACTGATGAACTTAGGAATGACTCTTTAAACACATCCTGACTTCTACTAATGTAACCACTAAGCAATTTCTCAATAATCCAGTGGCAACTTTCACCGCATGAATAAAAATGACCCCAAGCCCTCATTTTTATTATCAAGGTCAAGCTTTAAAATACCTGAATTTAAATTTCAGGGTGTCTGCTTTGAGGTGGGATATCATATCTGAGAGCGTTTGTTTTAAGAAGTGAAAGGCAGGGTCATCCCCTGAGCTACTGGCAAACTTTCCTAGGAAACAGACCTCCTGAAGCCAGCTGCTGCCTGCAGCCCTAGACCTTGTTACAGATAAACCCTGCACTCCAAACACATGACAAATTGCTGCCATTTATCAAGTGTTTACAACATTGCTGGGTACTTTGTGGAATTATAGATACATATCTTGATCCTCACAGTGACCCAAAAAAGGTAGGATTTATTGATTTCTCCATTTTCCCATGTGAGGAAATCAGAGGCCCAGAGATATTAAATAACTCTTCTAAGATCACACAGCTAGTGTGGAGCTCAAAATATAAACCTAAGGCTATCTGATCGCAACATCTATGCTCTTAACTCCTTATAACACATTCCTTCGATCTTCTTGTTTTCAAGTATTGCTGTGTTGTTCAGTTTAAACAAATCTCAAAATTATGTAGTTGTTAACAAAGAAGTATCTGATTCTCTCCCTGCTTTCAAAGAATTTATAATTTAGACAGGGAGCTGAACTACATCCAAGAACAGACTGCATATAATTGAGTCTCGAGCTAAGAACCATCTGAGTCCATTATATTACTCAGCCAGTATTGGCTGAACTATTATTACATGCTACACAGACTGCCACTATGCATTCTAATTATGTCAAGTTACTGTGGTTCCTCAACACATCAGGATGTTTCTTGCCTTTGCGCTCTTGTATGTGTGGTTCCTCTGCTTGTAACCACCTTGCCTCCAATGTCCTTTCCACAAACTTTCACTTTTTTTTTTCAGCTTTGTAATTTTCCTTTATTATGATGACTAACAAATGAATAGGCCTTTTTGTGCATTACTTTTTTGGTTGGAGTACAGTTGCTTTACAATATTGTGTTAGTTTCTACTGTACAGCAAAATGAATCAGCTATACATATACATGTACCTTCTCTTTTGAATTTCTTTCCCATTTAGGTCACCACAAAGATTTAGTAGAGTTCTCTGTGCTATACAGTAGCTCTTACTTATTCTTTAAGACACTAATTAAGTATCATTTTTCTCTGGTTCTTTAACAGTTTATTCTCCACACAGGAGCCAGCATGATCTTTTACAAAGATAGCTTAGACAATCTTGCTTATGCTATTTAATTTAAAAACAACAAAACAATGTTAATTCATGTTGATGTATGGCAAAAAAATCATCACAATATCATAAAGTGACTATCTTCTAATTAAACAAAAAGTAACAACAAAACCATCAAATGCCTCACCTGTATGATCTCAGCCCTAGCAACCTCTCCAAACTCCCTCCTATGGCCCTCTTTCTCCCTCATTACACTCTAACCACACTGGTCTCCTTTCTGTTTTCCAAGGATGCTATCCACTCTCCGACATCAAGGACTTTGCAAACGCTGTTCCTGCTTCCTGGAATGTTCCTATATGGCCAGCTGCCTCTCAACCACTAGGTCTCACCTTAGAAGTGTGGCCATGTCAAGTTATTTAGCCTGTGACTCAAGTTTCCTCCTTTATAAAATCTATAATAGTTGTATCTGCTTCTTAAAGATGGCCACAAATGGAATCGCTCGCCTCCTTGGAACAGACACTGCCAGCATCGACTGCTCTCTCTAATACTGTCATTGTTTCACTGCTGTCACATGGCTCCCTGGGCTCCCTGCCTGTTTCTACCTGCTTCTTCACCCTATGTTATTTATACAGCATCCAGATTGATCTTCCCCAAATAAATGTCAGCTCACTACCTGGCTTCCCAATGCATTTAGAGCAACATCCAAACTCAGTCCATGGCTTCCAAGAATCACCACTACCACTGCCCTAGCATACTGAGTTTCAGCTCTATTCCTTGCCTTTCTCGTTCTGGAAACTCACTGAGGGTGGTTCTCCCTTGAGAGTGCACCCCAGCTGCTCCTCTCTTGGAACATCTTCTAGACCTCCATGACAGGGGCCCAAATGTCACCACTTCAGGAAGGCTTTTCCTGATGGTCCTCCACCTCCTGGTTTCATTTCCAATCCCATTTTATTATCCTAATATGCTTTAATTTTTTTCTTTATAAAAGTAGACTCACAGAATCAGAAAACAAATTAGTGATTACCAGTTGTAGGGGGAGGGTCAATATATGGGTGGGGAAGAAGGAGATACAAACTATTGGATGTAAGGTAGGCTACAATGATATATTATGGAACAAAGGGAATATAGCCAATATTTGTAATAACTGTAAGTGGAGTGTAACCTTTAAAACTTACATATGTATTTTTTCCTCATAGCATTTACCATTGTTCAAGTAAGAACTACAGCTGTATCTTATTTGACCACTGTGTCATTTCTCTGTAATCATTATTTTACTTGAGTGCCTTAGGAAAGGCATTCATTCCCTGGGATCTATTCTTTCTAGTCATAACATGGATCCTAGATGTGATCACATAATCTGCTCAGCCCTAGAAGACACTTGTATTCCCCACTCTGTGTGGAGTAGAAATACCAAAAACACAAACACAAAAGTATGTTCCAAAGTACCAGGTTGAAGGAGGCCATCCAGACATTGAAAACAGGTTTATACTACCTTTTAAAGACTACTGTCAAAATGAAAATCAAAGTTAAATGTTTGGGAGAGAACATGGTGGACTCCTAAGATCTACCCACAGACCCTCACATGAGAGAAACAGTGTACTGTCTGAATCTATTCTCCTGAAATAAAGAGCTTCTCTCTCTGTTAGTGTCTAAATCAGAGATTTCCTGACTCAGGACTCTCCTCTGATTCTTAATAGGAAAAAACCCATAGTTATAGCTAATGAATAAAATATTAGCCAACAGTCAATTCTGCTAAGTACTGACATAGACCCAGGGCTGATTGCTGCCCTGGGACTAACCTGCTTTGCTCACACACACAAATAGAAGCTGCTTATTCAAGAGGGATTCCAACTAGCTTGGTTTGCGTGAAAGACTGATGACAAAGGATAAACTCCAAAGAGTCATTTCATTAATTGATATTAATATTCTAGAGAGAAGAAGAAAGGGCAGGCCAAGGGTTGAAGAAACTAAGATTCACTGATCATCTTCTGTGTATTCCCGAGCTTTATATAACCTATATCATGTAGTCTTTGTGGCAATCAATGAAGTAAATGTTACTATGTTCACTTTAGAGACGTGCATGTCAGAGCTCTGAGCCGTTCACCGACTTGTATTAGAGGCAGAGTTGAACCCATGCTAATTTGACTCTGAGCCTGTACTTGCTACATTACACAATGCCGCTTATATGTAATATACAGTTTAAAGGGGCTTAGAAATAAAAATGGCTATTGTAAATGCACTGAGTTCCTAAAAAGAGGCTTACAAAATATATCTGCAGAGATACAGCAAAAACATAGACCCCTATTTTGTGAATAATGGTTAAAAATAAGAGTTTGAGATTAGGGAAGAATATAGTCCTTAGATATTTTTAAAAATATCATGTAAAGAAAAAATAAAGGGACTTCCCTGCTGATTCAGTGGTTAAGAATAACTATAGTTACAGTTAGCTATAACTAATCCTCATTGGCTGTAACTATGGGTTTTTTCCTATTAGGAAGAGTCAGAGGGTAGTCCTGAGTCAGGGAATCTCTGATTCAGATACTAAAACAGAGAGAAGCTCTTTATTTCAGGGGATGCAGGTTTGATACCTGGTCAGGGAATGAAGGTCCCACATGCCTCTGAGCAACTAAGCCCTCATGCCAAAACTAGAGAGGTCGTCCACTGAAATGAAGGATCTGCAGGATGCAATGAAGATCCCATCTCCCACAACTTAAGACCCAACGCGGCCAAATAGATTTTTTTTTTTTTAAAGAAAGGAGTAGAGACAACATCCATTGCAATCATCTATCTACATCAATCATTAGATCCAGGATGGATGATTGAGAGTGTAGAATAAGGAAGTCGTTTCTTTTCTAGCCCAACTTCAAGGACTTTTGAATAAACAAACAAACGTGTGTGTGACATGCGACATGTGAAATTGCTCAGTCATGTCTGACTCTTTGCAACCCCATGGACTGTAGCCTATCAGGCTCCTTAGTCCGTGGAATTTTCCAGGCAAGAGTACTGGAGTGGGTTTCCATTTCCTTCTCCATGTATGTGTGTGGGGGGGGCACATGTAAGATATTTTTTATACACTGCTGTATTCTCAATGTAGTCTCAATATAAGAGGACTTGGCATATGGTAGATGCTCAACAAATATGTTAAATGAATAAAATCTGCCCTCCCAAAAGAAAAACACCGAAATCTCCAGGCAATAAGCTCCCCATCAAAGGATTTTTGAAGAGAATAAGGTTCTGAACATGAATCCCTGCCCTTGGGGAGAGGTTATATAACAGCTAAGCAAACTTTACTGAACACTCTCTAGACACTGTGTAATGCACTAAACACTTTAAAACTATTACTTCATTTAACCCATGCCACAACTGCATGTGTTAGGAACTATTAATACCCCATTTCACCTAAGTAAAACTGAGGTTTGCAGAAGTTAAGACATTTGTCCAAGACTACATAAACGTTAAGTGGCAAGACTAAGATTAAAAGCTCAGATTTTTGTTGATATTACGCTATATGGCCTGTTGCATCAGATAATTGCCAGGCCCTCTTCCAGTAATGAGATCTGACATATTCTATTTGTAATCTAATATCTTTCTTGACGATTCATACCCTGAACATGGAAGACGTCCTTCCTAAACAAGCAGCAGTCTCCGTGGAAGTTGTATCTGAGAATGCTCAGCATCGTGGCATTTACTTGTTCAAAGTAATTTCCTAGCATTACAAGATAAACGTCAAAACCCTTAGCATGGCACTTAATGTATTTCAGAATTCAATGTCATGTCTTACTTTTGCACAGCAGCATCCTTCTTCTGTCTGTTTACACCCTCTTCTCTACCACCTTGCTTTCAATCATGTTCTAGCTCTAAAGTGAACATTCATTGGTCTGTCCAGCCATCCATTCTTCCATCTACCTATATAAGTTAAGAATGTCACTATTTCTGGGAATAATACTCTACCCTCACCTGCCTTAGAAAGTGAAAGTGCTAGCAGCTCAATCATGTCTGACTCTTTGCTACCCCATGGACTATAGCCCGCCAGGCCCCTATGTCCATGGAATTCTTCAGGCAAGAACACTGGAGTGGGTGGGTAGCCATTCCCTTTTCCAGGGGATCTTCCTGACCCAGGAGTCAAACCCAGGTCCGTAGGTTCTTTACTGTCTGAGCTACAGAGTTTCACAAAAGGGAACAAATAAGTAGACCTATGTAATCCTGACCTATCATTACAGGATACATTTCAAGTTCTTTTTACTCCCATGAAGCCATACCTAAGTATTCTGGTCCCTCTTCATCTCTTGTCTTTCATATCATCACTGAGGTATAGCGAGTCTCATTTTAGATGAGATTAAGTTTTAAAGTCAAAGGAAACTGTTTAAAGTCAAACTGAAACTGTGCTTGCAAACCCCTTAGCAAGAAGGTGTCACACCGGCAACTGACTACAGTTTCTCAATACTTGCCTATCACAGTAAGTTTGCCCCACTGCCCCGCATGTTGAAATAGATGATTAAAATGCCAGAGAAGAAGTCAGCTTGGTTCAGAGCCAAGCTGTAGAGAAAATGCATATCAAGCTGAACATTACTGTCACGGCACACTCATAATAACACTGAGATGCTCACAGTTTTCAAGGCCGGAGGGAATCAAGACCAACTGAGAGCGCAGCAGAAGTACACTGCCCCCTCAAGCTGTGACACTGGGGCCCGGGTTCATAGAGTAAATAGTACAGATCATCTCCTGAGCCGTCTAATTTTTTCTCTTTTTCACAAAAATGCAGCTGACTTACCCTGTGTCATCACTGAACTTTCAAATAGGCAATTGAACTAGGGGTTCCCAAAGCACATGAGTTTCATCTAGCTCCATGCAGTTTGTTCCTTGTTGAACCAGATCATCTCATCCAATCCTTGGTGTACAGAACCCTCCATTATTTGGTTCCTATCTCCCTCAACAATGCATTCCTTCCCATTTCTTACTATACTTTCTATACTCTAAACTCAACTAGTTCAGTTTCCAAAAGAAAACAGGATACTCCACACTTTTGGTTCTGTTTATGATGTCTTTTTCTGTTTTTCTGACAGATGTTTATCCTTAATAATACTTAGTTCAAATGTTGCATCTTCACTGTTAGGTTGATTGAATTAATGCCTCTATTCTTCATCCCTTCCTGGATCCCTGCCCAGTGCCCTGTAACCATTCAGTGTTTTACTCTGACTCAGTATTTGCAAGATTGCCTGGATAGCCTGCAACATATCTGCCAGGCAGTTGAGCCTAGCCCAGATCAACTGAACCTATACTAGCTGTGTTTACTATTGTTATACTGTTATTATGTAGTATTATTGTAGTAATAGCGAACTGATATGTTTTCTATAAAAAAAAACTTCCCTGACCCTCCCAAGGAAAAGCGATCTCTCCACATTTTTGCAACCTCTGAAACTTGTACCTTTCTCTATTATAAAATGTATTACATTCTACTATTATCAACATTTAATGAGTGAATAGGTAGTATGATCATTTTTAGGTTTAGGTTTCCTTCTAAGACTAACCTTCAGGAGCATTTTTGTGAAGGAGTTAAGGTGATACACTCAGAACAGTTGGGGCATATCTATTAGTACAGCCATTATGGAATACTGCATAGTGGTTCCTCAAAAAATTAAAAATTGAACTGCCATATGATCCAGAAATCCTACTCCTCAGCATACACTCAAAGGAAATGAAAACAGAAATAGATACCTGCACTCCTGTGAAGACTGCAGTATCACTCACAGTGGCCAAGATATGGAAACAACCAAAATGTCTATCAACAGAAGAATGGGTACAGAAGATGTGAAAGAAAGTGAAAGTGAAGTTGCTCAGTCGTGTCTGACTCTTTGCGACCCCGTAGACTGTAGCCCACCAGGCTCCTCCATCCGTGGGATTCTCCAGGCAAGAATACCGGAGTGGGTTGCCATTCCCTTCTCCAGGGGATCTTCCCGACCCAGGGACAGAACCTAGGTCTCCTGCATTGCAGGCAGACGCTTTAACCTCTGAGCCACCAGGAAAGCCCCTATAGAAGATGTGAGATATATGTATATATATAATGTATATAGTAGATATATATGTGTGTAAATGTGATAACAAATGTTAAAGATATATAATAAATGTGATATGTGTGTGATATATAAAGATAGATAGACAGATATGGAATATTCAGCCTTGAAAACAAGGCTACCTTGCCATTTGCAACATGGATGAACCTCAAGGATATTATGCTAAATAAGTCAGAGAAAAGACAAATACTATGTGATATCACTTATATGCAGAATCTTAAAAAAATAAAATACCTGAACTTGTAAAAGCAGAAAGCAGAATGGTGGTTAGCAGAGACTGAGGAGCGGGGAAACAAGGTGTTAAGAGTACAAACTTGCAGCATAAATTCTGGAGATTCAATGCACAGCACAGGGATTATAGTTTTAAAAAATGCTGTATTATAAACTTACACTTGCTGAGAGATTAGAATTTTAACTGTTTTCAAAAGAAATGATAATTATGTAAGGTGATAAAGGTGTTAGCTAGTGTTAGTTAATGCTACCACAGTAACAATCTTCTGAAATGTGTATTGAACCAATATATTGTGCTTTCGAACTTACACAGTTGTACCTATCTATTATATCTCAGCTTAAAAAAAAATAGTTTGGGAACATGTGGGTTAGAATCATGGCTCTGCAAGTGGCAAATTTTCTGAGCCCAAGTGTCTCTAGCTATATTGAAAACAGAGCCAGCACCTTTGCAGCCTTCTTGAGGAGAGGACGTGAGAACCTTGGTGTAAAGTGTTCAGCTCAACGCATGACAGACACATCGGAGGGCACAGCACACAGACTGACACTTGCACGGCAGGAGTGCTACAAGGAGCGCACCAAAGCCAGAAAGTCCTCTGTCCCCTTGAAAGTGAAGTTGCTCAGGCGTGTCCAGCTCTTTGCGACCCCATGGACTGTAGCCTACCAGGCTCCTCCATCCATGGAATTTTCCAGGCAAGAGTACTGGATGGGTTGCCATTTCCTTCTCCAGGGGATCTTACTAGCTGCCCACAGCACTCTGTAGCCTCTAATCTGATTTATTACTAGCAGGCTGATGTTTCAATTTACTGAGCCCAACTGTACCATAAATAAAAGGACCTCAGAGACCCATCTTTGCAACTTAACATCAGCACGGTTGTTAAATGCAGGTTATTTAATCTCTCATTTAATCGAAAGTTGCAGTTGGTTGCAGTTTGTTATCTCTTCTTCCCCCAACTCTTCTGAGAAATATAGACACCTGACCTGTGCTTATTGCCTGCTTTGGGGCAAGCTAAGCAGCCTCACTGATGGGCTGCATTGCTGCACAATTAAGAAACGGGTACTCACCTCACGGGAGGCAGGTTGCCTTCTTTCGCAGCTTCTGCAAGAGCAAGAGGCAGTGCAAAAAAAACAGACATGTTAGTGGCAGTCTGTTTAGGTGAACTGTTTATACAATGACCTGACCCCCTCCCACCACCAGAGAGAATGTAGAGGTGCAGCTCACCCGCCCCACCCCAGCACCCAGGGACTGCACGCAGCATTCACACACTTTATGGTGCTTAGTTATGACTGCAGTCTCTTTAAATTAGACTTTGACTTCCTTGGGCCCCGAAACTCCTATGGGATTTATCTCTTAATTTCTCGTTTAAATTTGTTTTTCATTAAACTTTCCACATTGAGATAGTTGTAGGTTTACATGCAGTAGTAAGAAATAATACAGAGGGAGCCCATATACTCTTTACCCAGTTTCCTCAATAGTATGAGACCTAGGTTGATGTCCTTGTTTTCCCTTTGCCCTGTGCATGCCCACTAGCTCTAACAGCACTTGTTGTAACTAATCTCTTGTTTCTATCACAGAGTCCGGCAAAGAAGAGTGCGGCTGCTCGACCCATGCTGGAGGAAATGGTAAGATTGCCTTCCCTGAGCGCTTACTGTTGTGCTGGGCACTGTTCAGCCTTCCCAGGCCTCACCTCATTTCTCCTTCAAGCATCCTACAAGGGGAGTGTCACTATCATCCCCATTTGACGGATAAGGACAATGAAGCTCAGTGGGTCCCACAATCAAACCTAAATAGCCAGTGATGAGGGAGCTGAGATTTAATAAAATTTAATAAAATGAGGAGCCTATTTTATTCCCGAAAACTTAGTCTTCTGCAGTGTGACAACTTTCTTCTCTTTCAGAGAGATGATTTGAGGCCTGAATTATTTAATGTTTATAAAAATCAAACCACCCTCTGTGATATGGAGATAGCCATATTATCAAAGTATACTTAGAAGAGCTCTATTTCTCGTTTCAGAATTTCCTTTTAGGATATGACTTAAGGTAACTTTTAGCAGTGGTTCTCAAAACATGGCCCCCAGACCAGCAATATCAGTGTCTCCCAGTGAACTTGTTAAAAACGTAAATTCTCAAATGCTCCAAACCTAGGCAGGACTTCCCCAATGGCTCAGCGGGTAAAGAAGCCACCTGGAATGCAGGAGACAAAGGAGATGCAGGTTTGATCCCTGGGTCAGGAAGATCCCGTGGAGGAGGAAATGTCAACCCACTCCAATATTCTTGCCAGAGAAATCCCATGGACAGAGTCTGACAGGCCACAGTCCAAAGAGTTGCAGAGTCGAACATGACTGAGCGACTAAGCACAAATCCAGACCAACTGACTCAGAACTCTGGGTTCGGGCCCAGAAAGCTGTATTTTAACAAGTCCTCCAGTTGATTCTGATACATGCTGATGGTTGAGAACCACTAAGTTAAAGAAACCTCACCCTGAGTTTGCCCAAAGCAGTCAAATGAGCAATCAGCAAGCTAAGAAGAAACGAATGAGGAACTAGCTCTTCCAGTGTGCTGGTCACGGGTGCTCGTGGCCACAGTAAGAAAAATGCTAGCACCACACTACACGAGTGTACATTCACCTCGTGCTTCCTTAGAGCAAATGTGAGCAAAGGTGTTGACGGTGTCAGTGCGATCAGGCTGCGGGGGGTGGAAGGGGGTGAGAAGGTTCCCTTACAAGCAGAGGAAAACACACTGGAGCGCGGAAAGAAGGCTGCCACGCAGGGCCGCTGCAGCCTATGGCACGAGGACTAGCAGGGGCAGCGGGGCCCTTCAGTCCATTCCTGAACACCGACCGCAGTGGCCCAGGGGACTCCCATCAGGATCCCAGGTCAAGTTCACACTGAGTTTCCTCCCTCCACTCCCTCCCCCTCTCCTACTCCACTTGGCTGTGTTGACAACACAGGCTTTGTAGGAAAACAAAGACTCCCTGCCTCCCTCTCCAGCTACTTTTCTTTTTCTTCCTCTTGGACAGATTCCCAGTGATCAAACGCAAAGCTCTCAGGGGAAGCAGGCTGGCCCAGGAGCGATAAGGGGCCAATTCCCACAGATTTGTCATTTCACGGGCAAGCTGCCACAGCCTCTACATGAGAATAAGCAGTGATGGATGTCCAGCCCCACAGAAAAGCAGTTTGGCACCGTCCCCTGGGAGCTGATGCAGCAGAGGGAGGTGACAGGGAGATGGGGGCACGGGAGCCATGACTCCCCGGGGCTGGCTGTGCACGGGCCCTGTGTGTATGTTTTCTTACCTTCCCCATCGGGCTTGGAAAGAGCAGCTGCCTGCCTCTGGAAGGCCTGGAGGGTCACGACTGGGGGCCTTGGCGGCTTTGGGGGAGGAGGACCCAGGGACTCGACGGAAGGCAGTGGCTTGGTATTGGGGAGCTGTGGATGCCTGACATCTGGCTGTTCCTCTGGGCACAAAGAGTCCAGAAAATGGGTTATTATTTCCATTTCACGGTTGGCCTCAGTCTCACTCCCCTCCCACCTATTCTCCACCCAGTAGCCAGAGTGTCCTGATCAACATGTGAACCCAAGCTCACCACCATCCCAGCTGCCCAGAGGATGAAGCTCGATCTCCTCAGCTGCCGTCCACTCACTCCATCCTCTGGTATTAGAACACCACACAGCATCAGTCTACACTTTTTTTTCTTACCACACTTTACCATCCTGCTTCCCCAACCTTCAGTTCCAACATCTTTTGTCACACCACCGGGTTCTCAGTTTTCCAGATTTCATAAATATTTTTTGCAGTTTCTTTTTTTTTCCTTCTTTTCATTTTTTATTCTATTTTAATTCACCTTTTTATTTGAAGTATAGTTATTTTACAAAGTTGTGTTTGTGCAGCATAGTGAGTCGTATGTTTGTGTGTGTATATGTGTATAAAGTTGTGTTCATTTCAGGTGTACAGCAAAATGACTCAGTTTTTATATGTGTATAAGATCCTTTTCTGATTTTTTTCTAGGTTATTACAAGTCCAGATTTGATTTCAAAAGCCTTACTACTGCTACTGCTGCTAAGTCACTTCAGTCATGTCCAACTCTGTGTGACCCCATGGACAGCAGCCTACCAGGCTCCCCCGTCCCTGGGATTCTCCAGGCAAGAACACTGGAGTGGTTGCCATTTCCTTCTCCAATGCATGTAAGTGAAAAGTGAAAGTGAAGTTGCTCAGTTGTGTCCAACTCTTCGAGACCCTATGTACTGCAGCCTACCAGGCTCCTCTGTCCATGGGATTTGCCAGGCAAGCGTACTGGAGTAGGGTGCCATTGCCTTCTCCTTAAAAGCCATAAATAGCTCTCAAATATCCAAGATTGTGTTCATTCCAACTGATGTGAAGAGCTGACTCATTTGAAAAGGGCTTGATGCTGGGAAAGATTAAGGGCAGGAGGGGAAGGGGATGACAGAGGATGAGATGGTTGATGGCATCACCAACTCAATGGACATGGGTTTGGGTGAACTCCAGGAGCTGATGATGGACAGGGAGGCCTAGCGTGCTGTGGTTCATGGGGTCGCAATGAGTCGGACATGACTGTGACTGAACTGAACTGTTCATGCCATTCCTGTTCTGGTATGCTGTTCCCTTACTCCTCCCTTGATGAACTTTGACTCATTCTTTAAAACCCTCCTCCAATGAGACCTTTCCTGATTTCTACCAGAAAACCAACTCATAATCAACCACTCTTTGTTCAGTATCACCTAGCACGTTGTTACCACCTCTCCATCAGTGCTGTGACATATGAGAAGGGCTGGTCTATCTTCCCACTGAATGTAGGTTCCTAGAGGAAAGGGACTAAGCCGTAGTGATTTCTCAGTGCCAAGCACAGGACCAGCATCAGCAGAAATGCACAATGACAATGGACAGATGGACAGTGACAGTGACTATTCCCTGAAAAGATTCTTCAAGCACTCATGATGGGCAAACAATATGGGAGACATGAAGAGGAGTAACAACTGGTCTCTTGATTTCCAGGGCTCCAACATCTAGAACAGGTTTCAAGGCTGGCTTTGTGGTACCTGGGCACCTGTGGATTCTATATCCTGTAATTTCCAGGACAGTCCCAATTTTATGTATTTTATTCTTCTGCACTGATGAGCTAACCAACAGAAATTCCAACCTTATATACAAATATTGTATATGCTTTTTACACTGAAAACAGCACAAAATCTTTTATTATTCAAGTGCTTTGACTTTTGGCTGACAAAATACAGTGGCTGACCACATGGTAAAACTAAAGAAACTTGGCTCATGTTTTACAAAAACATCAGTGCAAACCCCTCAAAGCCCTGCTATCCTCTGCAGTCAAGGAGCAGGAGTCCTTCTACCCCTACTAGCAGGGGTTACACAGGGCCAAAGTTCCTTTCTTCTAAGACTTGAAGTATAAGCTGCAAGGTCAGAGATTTTAGTCTCTATCAGATAATAGAGAGACAGTAAAATAAATGATCACTTACTTACTAACTGAGCTCCTAATTTTTATCAGGCACTGTGCTAAGCAATTTACATGGGTTATCCCATTTGATCCTCCTAAGAGCTGTGTCAGGTAGGTTATCTAGACCTTTCCTTCCTCCCATCTCTCCTTGCTCCCATTCATCCTTTCTTCCTCCCTATTCCTTCATCAACAATAATTTACTATATTCCAAGCATTGTTCTAGGGGCTGGAACTAGAGTTAAGGACAAGAAAAGATAGAGTTAACTAGAGTTAAGGACAAGAAAAGATAGAGTTCAGCCCTCAAGAATTTTCATTCCAGTAGGAGGAGGCTGATAATAAACATGCAAACAAACAGATAAGAAAACTATAACAGGGCAGTGATGGGGGACAAATAAGGATTTGGGGATTAACATGTACGCATTGCTATACATAAAATAGATAACCAACAGGGACCTACTGCAAAGCACAGGGAATTAAAGTCAGTATCTTGTATTAACCTATACAGGAAAAGAATCTTAAAAAGAATAGAAGTATATATATGTGTGTGTATGTGTGTGTGTGTGTATACATATATATATATATATATATATAAAACTGAATCATTTGCTGCACATCTGAAACTAACACAACATTGTAATTCAACTATGAAGGTGAAGGAAGGTGAAGTCGCTCAGTCGTGTCCGACTCTTTACAACCCCGTGGACTGTAACCTACTAGGCTTCTCCGTCCATGGGATTCTCCAGGCAAGAATACTGGAGTAGATTGCCATCTCCTTCTCCAGGGGATCTTCCAGACCCAGGGATCGAATCCAGATCTCCCACATTGGAGGCAGACGCTTTAACCTCTGAGCCACCAGGGAAGCTAATTCAACTATACCTCAATTTTTTAAAAAAGTAAAAACAGAAAATCACAGCATTCTATTAATTCTGTAAAGGAAATAAAACAGGATGATATAAAAGAATGTGAATTCTTGGTGGTGAGGTAATAGACTTTAGATAGAGATCTTTGGCTAGAGAAGGCTTATCTGGGAAAGTGTCATTTGAACTTAGACCTAAAGGTAACGAAGGAAAGATCAAAGAAAAGCATTATATAGGAAGGAGGAACAGAAATCATAAGGTCCTGAGTCATAATGAAGTCTGTTCACAAAACAGCAAGGAATTCCAGGATGTCGTCTATTGGTTAGCGAGCCAGGGAAAGACAGCAGGAAGTAAGTCAGAGACATAAGCAGGGACCAAAAGAAGCAGAGCTATGAAGTCAGTAGTAAGTAGTTTAGATGCTATTCTGAGCAAAAGAGAAACCAAATAGGATTGTAAGCAAGAGAGCCAGCCAGCCAGCCAGCCGCTTATTAAAAAAATACTTTCTTGAGAACTCACTGAAACAGCCCCTGTTCTTTTAGGTTCTGAGGATACAATGGTAAAGAAGACAGTTTTTATTCTCACTTAACTTATACTTTACTGAGGTAAACAAATAGATAACAAACTCAGTTCAGTTCAGTCACTCAGTCGTGTCCAACTCTTTGCGACCCCATGAATCGCAGCACGCCAGGCCTCCCTAAATGAGAGAAAACTAAAGCCGTGTAAGAAAAAGACTGCTGGAGGTAGGTGGCTATTTCAGATAGAGCAATCCACAAGGTCCACAAGCAGCAGGTGGTACTAAGCAGTGAAGGAGCAAGAGGTCAAAGCCCTACAGGAGAAGTGTTCCAGACAGCGTGAGCAGCAAGCACAAAGGCCCTGGAGTGGAGCTAGCTTGGTACATCAGGAATTTAAAGAAGGCCAATGTGGTGAGAGACGAAGAAGTGCGTGACGCTGGCAAGGAGCCCACTGTAGGAGCCACAGTAAGGCAGCTGAAGTTGACAGGAGCAGGGGAGTGATATGGCTGATCAATGCTTTAGCGCATCACTGTACCAGTGAGGAGGAGCATAGAATACAAGAGGGCAAGAGTGTGAAAGCGTGGAGACCAGCTGGACCTGCAGTGGTCCAAGCAAGAGATGGCCCAGAGTGGTGTGGACCTGAGCAGAAGGCAGAAGTGGAAGCAAGTCAGGAGACTCAGAACCTGTTTTGGTGACAGAGCCCATTGCTGCAAACAATGATTAGTTACAAACAAAGAGGCGGGGAGTGGGGTGGGTGAGAGGAATAGAATATGATTCCTAGATTTCTGGCCTGAGCAAATAGGAAGGGGGTTGTGCTACTTACTAAGACAAGCAAGACTGGCAATGGATCGATTGGTGGGAAAAGAAACCAGGCTTTGTGAAGTTAAGCAGACTGCCCCAGTTCAGGCATCTTGTAAGAAGCAGAGCTAAAGGATTCAAATCTGGGTTTGTCCCATCTGTCTCTCTGTATAATTCCTGGAGATTAATCACTTAATCCAAACCTGAAATTATAATCTGGCAGATGAGTTTAGAGTATCTGTGCTAGAGTGTGGGACAAACACTGCCCAGGCCACATATGAGACCACCCATGCCAGGAAGCTCTAAGTTAGAAAAATACAGTGATCCCTCCCCCTAGGCCTGTGGGGATCTGATTTCTCACCTGGGGTCTGGCTGGTGAGCTTATTGTCATAGACAGGGTGAGAGATGCTCCCTGTCAAGCTCCTCTCAGGACTGGAGTCTGCTCCGCTCTCCCTGCTACGTTGAGAAGGTCGAACGGTGGGATCTTCAGAGATGGCACCCAATCTCCCTTGGGCCATCAGGTGCCTGTGGGAAGGTAGGGACTGGGCTTCTTTTATTTCCATATTTGCCCTGGGCTCCTCTGGAATCAGCTTGATACTTTTCTGCTCTTTTAGATGGAAGGCCCTGCTTCCACAACTGGCAGGGAGAAAGACGGATGGTGTCTCACTTTTCTGAGATAAAATCTCCCAGCTCCAGAGCTTGCTTCTGAAGCTCTCGTTCACCATGACTTTCTCTTATTGGCTGTCTCATCATTTGACTGATACACATCTAACAGCAGAGAAGCCTGTGAACTTACTGCAGAACCAGGAAAACTCAGAAGTTCCAGGTAATCAGAACAAGTCTGAGTCTCAGTCTTCGGAGTCTCCTTCACTTGCTGGCGTGTAAGAAGCTGGGGATCACCATCAGCACAGCTGGGTGAGCGCTGATTGTGGCTGGATGAAGGGGGTTTCCCACTGGCCAAAGTCTTCATGGACTGTCTGCTTCCAAAGTCTCCCTTTTGAGAAATACCTGCTGGGAATTTGATAGGTCCTGAAAGAGATGATGCATCAAGATTTTGAAATTTGGCTCGAAGTTCCTTGAAGTTTCTTAATCCTTCCTAGAGCATAAAAGAAAAGAAAGAAGCAGCACCATTAGCCGACTTCCCTGTGCTTGCTAAGAGGCTCTAGGCGCTGATGTAATGCCACTGCTTATCTACTGAGTAGTATCAGTAACGCTACTGTCTATGTCAGGAGAGTGAAACCAGCTACGTGCTCTTTGAAACACTGCAGGTGTGCCTAATTTCTTCACAACATACAAAGAATGCTTATAAGATATATAGCACTAACAATTGCTGATAAACCCCTTGATATAAACTTTTGGTTGCTCTCTGCTGCCTATCCAAATAAACCCTTCATGTGGCATTTGAGAACAAAAGTTGTGGAATTATTATCTCAGCCATAGATCAACATATGTGTGTGTGCTTAGTAACTCAGTTGTGTCTGACTCTGTGACTTCATGGACTGTAGCCCTCCAGGCTCTTCTGCCCATGGGATTTTCCTGGCAAAAATGCTGGAGTAAATTGCCATTTTCTCCTCCAGGGGGGTCTTCTCAACCCAGGGATTGAACCCACATCTCTGGCATCTCCTGCATTGGCAAATGGATTCTTTACCACCACTTAATCCTGATGCTGGGAGAGACCGAAGGTGGGAGGAGAATGGGGATGACAGAGAATGAGATGGTTGGATGGCATCACTGATTCAATGGACATGAGTTTGAGTAAGCTCCAGGAGCTGGTGATGGACAGGGATGCCTGGTGTGCTGCAGTCCATGGAATCTCAGAGTCAGACATGACTGAGCAACTGAACTGAATTGAATTGAAACCAAAAGGATAATTGACAAGTTTCTAGAAACTTTATACCCTCTACCACCCTGCTTATGTGTTCCTGCTCCCCCAATGCATCCCCCCATCTACTTGTCAACTGCTTTTTTGCAACAGTAATGTCCACCTTCTCCATAAAATTTGCCCTGTGGCTGACAGGTAGGCTAACTCCTTCCCTGGCTCCATGTTGCCTGGCTATTGAGCTTAACATCATAGGGTGGAGATAAGAGTAATCTTTGGAACCTGGCAGGTACGTGTTCCATTTCTGACTCCACTCTTTATCATCTAGGCAAATACTTTGGGAAACTTGGTATCATCAGTGAAGTCTCATCATAAAAGTAACTTGCAAGCGGTAGAAGGATGAGGGCTGCCATATGTAAAGAGTCCATCACAGTGCCTGGCACACAGTAAATAAAAGCTACTTAAAAGGGACGAGATGGTGCTCTTGTATTTTTGACTCTCCTTGGGAGATTGTGTTCTACTTTAAATTCCACCCAAATTCAGTGAATGAAAATGGTGGTAGTAAGAGCAGGCCAACCCTTGGAGCAGAGGAAGGGACACGCCCAGGATCATACAGTAAGTTGGTGGTTTATGTAGGTGGGACTGGGCTCAAGGCCTGTGCTCTTCCCAGTCCCCTCCCCTCCCTCACTAAGTTTACTTTTGTAAATGCATTTTGTCATTTTCTGTCTTCAGAGGAGGTGGTGGGTGGATAGAGCATAGGAGGACATCTAATGGAGCCATTTCCAAAGTAACAGCCACCAACTTCTTCTGATCATCTTAAGGGTCTTAATTTTAGGTAGACAGACAATCTCCATGCAGGTAACTTTGGATTTTGCCTGCTGAAGGAATAACTGTTGGGTGACCTTTTCTCACTGTGTTTACAGTTGACTCACACCTGCCCTCTGAAGATTTAGGAAGGGAGGAATATTGAACAGGAAGTATGAAGCAGGTGTCTGGAAACATGCTCTTCCCTCTTTCTCCAACCCTCCCTCCATCCCCTTCCTTCTCTTCCTCCTCTCTCTCTCTCACTCACACACACATACATACCCCTACACACACATCTATAGCTTTCTTCACAAACTTCCAAGGGTTACTTTCTGATATTTCAACCAGCTTTCGAGTTGATTCCATTGACCTTCCTCTCCCCTTATGTGGTAGCAGCCAGCACTGGGCATGGAACCAGGAGATCCACGAATGATGCTCAGCTTTGCCATTCTCCAATCATGTGCCTTGGACAATTTACTTCACTTTTCTGAGGCTTAAGTTCCTCACTATAAAATGGGGATATGCTACCAACAGTTCAGGGTTGTTTCAAGGCTCACATGACATGACAGATGTATATACCTCAGTGGTTAATAGTTTTAAAATTGTGGTAAAATACACTTAACTTTAAATTTACCACTATAGCCATTTTTAAGTATACAATATAGTACAGTAATGTTCAGTATATTACACTGTAGTGAATGTCCAGAACTCTTTCCATCTTGGAAGCTGGAGCACTACATTCATTAAACAACAGCGTCCCATTCCCCCTCCCCCGAGGAGAGCTGGGACAGAGAAGAAAGACAGTACGGACACTGGTATGTGGCAGGCAGGACAGTGTGAGACCTACGTGAATGGTCTGTGCTGCAGCTTTGCACGCCCCAGCCTGAGTCACGTTCACTGGTATGGAAGGGGTTGGGTACTGGCATGTGGGGTTTGGAGAGTGGGCTCAGGAAGAGAGCAGCTACTGGCTGCAAACAGACAGATCTATAGGGGCAGGAATAAGGAGTTCCACAATCAGGAATGTTTGTGAAAGAATTATGGGCCACCAGAGAAGCAAAATGCCATTGTTGAGTAGTACACAAGGGGCAGGGCCACCACTGTGCCCCCTTCCCCTGTCCCCTGCCTTGGTGGGCACTAGGAGGAGCATCCCCCTGAGCAGGCTCCCACTTCCCTCCTACCAATACCTCCTCTGGCCCTGCTGGCCCCAGTGGGCTTGCACACCCTGCCCATTGCTGCCTCCACCCCCACTGGCCTTAGAGGGGTCTCAGGTACAGGTGCTGGTGGGAGGGACACAAGCAGAGGTGGGACTGAAACCCCAGTTAAGCCCCTGGGGTCATGCAACAAAGGAAGAAGAGCTGGATTCTCTTGTCATGGCTGCAAGAACCATAGATTTACACCTCTGCTGCTGGCTTTGAAAACGTAGCACCTGCAGAATATCTGAATGGATGAGTGCTCCTGCATCGGAGATGGGTCTAGCTGTAGCAGCTGTGGGCTTTGTGGGCACATACACAAGAGGACTAGAGCAGGTCAGAATCTGAGCTGTCTCCATTAACTCCCACAGTGGATCCAGGCACATGATTACTGCAGTCCTGGGATGACTTTGGTGGATCTACACTGGTGGCTTGGTGAAAACAATGCCTGAGAAAAACCGGGAACAATTGCCACTATAACCATGGTGAAGGTGGGGCTGAGAGCAGTTCCAACAATATGTAATTTGTGAGTCAGCCCAAGAGGTGAAAAATGACACAACAGAATACACACACAGGTAAATAGCTCCGGAGGAGGAAAACTCAGTGACTTTTCTCCCAGTGGGAGTGCTCCAACTCTGCCTCTCTCACACTGCAGATCAGAAACACAGCTCAGAGACAGATCTAGGGACCTCTGCTCCAATAACTAGGGAGCAGACTTGCCCCTGACAGGGCAGCAACAGCACAGAGAAAGTGGGGGTGGGGAGCTTTGCTCAGTATCCATCACAGGCTCAGGTCGCCACAACATCAGTCATATCTCTTATCAAGGGGATAATGGCCAGCATACACTGAGGAAAGGTGTAGTAGCCATCCGTTCTAAAAACAGTCCTCACATCAAAAAATATAAAACATACAGAGACTACACAGGGACATTCCCATATGAAAAACAGCCTTCCAAGGCAGTGTGAGGGTCAGGAATTGAAAAGCCCTCCGAGTATTTGGCTTTGAAGGCCACCAGGGCCTGCATGCAGGAGCTCCATGGGGCTGGGAGAAACAGAAACTTCTCTCTTGCAGGTTGCACACAAGGTCTCACTGGGAACCAGCACAAAGCAGTACCTCTCCATGAACTGAGGCTAGACCTAACTAGGGGTCTGGGAGGTGGGGTTTGGCTGTAGCTCACTGTGAGGGCAAGGACTGGTGGAGGAAGCCCCAGAGAATACTGATTGGCTTGAGCTCCCCCATAGGTCCCCATTTTGGCACCAAGACCTGGCCCCACCCGACAACCCAGAGGTTCCAAGCTGTCATGCCTCAGGCCAAAGAACCAGCAAGACAGGAACACAGTTCCACCCATCAGCAGACAGGCTGCCTAAAGCCATCCTGAGCTAATAGCTACATCAAAACACGCCACTTGACACAGCCCTGTGCATTAGAGGGACAATATCCAGCTCCATCTACTAGAGGGCAGGCAGCAGTCCCTCCCACCAGGAAGCCTGCACAAGCGCCTGGGGCAACCTCACCCACTAGGGGGCAGACACCGAAGCAGAGGTACTGTGATCCTGCAACATGGAGAAAGGAGACTACAAACACAGAAAAGTTGACGTAAGACATGCTGCAAATGAAGGAACATGACAAAACCCCATAAGAACCCCATAAATGAAGTGGAGATAGGCAACCTACCTAAGAAAATTTAGAGTAATGATAGTAAAGATGATCCAAAATCTTGGGGGAAAGCATAGGGACACAGACTAAGAAGTTGTGCGAGATGTTTAACATGAAGCTAAAAGGTTTAAAGAACAGAGAAACAAATGAACAGTACAACAACTGGAATGAAGAATATATGAGAAAGAATCAGTAGCAGAATAACCACAGCAGCAGAATGAATAATAAGCCGGAAGTCAGACTGATGGAAATCATTGCCATAGAACAAAATAAAGAGAAAACAAAAGAAATGAAGACAGCCTCAGAGACCTCGGGAACAACATTAAATGCACCAGCATTTGCATTACAGGGGTCCCAGAAAAATAAGAAAAAGAGAAAGGACCTGAGAAAATATTCAGAGAGATTACAGTCGAAAACTTCTCTAATACGGGGAAGGAAATAGTCACTCAAGTCCCAGGAAGCTCAGAGGGTCCCATACATGATGAACCCAAGGAGGAACATACTAAGAACATACCTGCATATTAATCAAGCTTACAAAAATTAAAGACAAAGAACAATTATTAAGAGCAACAAGAGAAATGCAACAAATAACATTCCAGGGAATCCCCATAAGGTTATCAGCTTATTTTTCAGCAGAAATTCTGCAGGCCACAAGGGAGTGGCACAATATATTTCAAGTGATGAAACATAAATATCTACAACCAAGAATACGCGAGCCAGCAAGGGTCTCATTCAGATTTGACGGAGACATCAAAAGATTTACAGATAAGCAAAAGTTAAGAGAATTCAGTTCAGTTCAGTCACTCAGTCATGTCCAACTCTTTGCGACCCAATGAATCACAGCACGCAGGCCTCCCTGTTCATCACCATCTCCCGGAGTTCACTCAGACTCACGTCCATCAGGTCAGGGATGCCATCCAGCCATCTCGTCCTCAGCCGTTCTCTTCTCCTCCTGCCCCCAGTCCCTCCCAGCATCAGAGTCTTTTCCAATGAGTCAACTCTTCACATGAGGTGGCCAAAGGACTGGAGTTTCAGCTTTAGCATCATTCCTTCCAAAGAAATCCCAGGGCTGATCTCCTTCAGAATGGACTGGTTGGATCTCCTTGCAGTCCAAGGGACTCTCAAGAGTCTTCTCCAACACCACAGTTTAAAAGCATCAATTTTTCAGTGCTCCGCCTTCTTCACAGTCCAACTCTCACATCCATACATGACCACAGGAAAAACCATAGCCTTAGGAAAAACCATAGACGGACCTTAGTCGGCAGAGTAATGTTTCTGCTTTTGAATATACTATCTCGGTTGGTCATAACTTTTCTTCCAATGAGTAAGCATCTTTTAATTTGATGGCTGCAGTCACCATCTGCAGTGATTTTGGAGCCCAAAAAAAATAAAGTCTGACACTGTTTCCACTGTTTCCCCATCTATTTGCCATGAAGTGATGGGACCAGATGTCATGATCTTCGTTTTCTGAAATTTGAGCTCAGCACCACCAAAACACCTTCACAGCAAATGCTAAAGGAACTTCTCTAGGTGGGAAAGAGACCAGCAACTTAAAACAATGTTTGTACATATACTGTTATATCAAAACCTCATGGGAATATCAAACCAAAAAATATCTATAGATACATACACACATAAAAGAAAAGCCCAACACAACACCAAAGATAGTCATCAAATCACAAGAGAGCAACAATGGAAGGTAAGAAAAAAGACCTAGAAAAATAAATCCAAAACAATTAAGAGAATGTCAACAGGAACATATATATTGATAATTACTTTAACTATAAATGGATTAAATGCTCCAACCAAAAGACATAGTCAAACTGAATGCATACATAAACAAGACCTGCATATACTGTCTTCAGATCCAGGGACACATACTGATTGAAAGTAAGAGGGTGGAGAAAGGTATCCCATACAAATTAAAATCAAAAGAAAGCTGGAGCAGCAGCACTTATACCAAACAAAATAGACTGTGACAAGAGATAAGGAAGGACACTACATAGTGATCAAGGGATCAATCCAAGAGGAAGATGTTACAGTTGTAATATATAGGCACCCACACAACAGCATCACAAAAATGAGCCAAATACTAACAGCCATAAAAGGGGAAATTGACAGAACACAACTATAGTGGGGGACATAAAACTCCACTCACACCAATGGACAGATCATCCAGACAGAAAGTCAGTAAGGAAACACAGTAAGGCCTTAAATAACACATTAGGCCATGTACACTTAATTGATATTTATATAACTTTCCATCCGGAAGTGGCAGAATACATTTTCTTTTCAAGAGCACATGGAAACTTCTCCAGGGTGGATCACATACTGGACCACAAATCAAACCTCATTAAAAGTTCAGAAAACTGAAACCATATCAAACCTCTTTTCTGACCACAATGATGTGAGATTAGAAATAAAGAAAAAAACTATAAAGTGAAAAACAACAAATATACATGGAAACTAAACAATATGCTACTAAACAACCAATGGATTACTGAAGAAATCAAAGAGGAAATAAAAAATAATAATCTTACCTTAGGAAACAAGAAAAACCGCCAATAAACAATCAACTTGATACCAAAAGCAACTAAAGAAAAATAACAAACAAAACCCAAGGTTAGTAGCAGGAAATAAAGCATAAAGATCAGAGTAGAAATAGGTGAAATAGGTACAAAGGAAACAACAAAGATCAGTGAAATTTAAAAGCTGGTTAATTGAGAAGAAAAAACAGATAAAACTTTAGCAAGACTCATGAATAAAAAAATAGAGAAAACTCAAATCAGTGAAATTAAAAATTAAAAAAGTTACAACTGAAACAAGAGAATTACAAAAGAATGTAAGAGACAACTACAAGCAATTACATGCCAATAAAATGGAAAACCTAGAAGAAATGGACAAATTCTTAGAAAGGAACAACTCTATAAGAATGAACCAGGAACAAATAGAAAATATGAAGAGGCCAATCACAAGTACTGAAATTGAAACTATGGTTAAATACTCCCAAACAAAAGTCCAGGACTAGGTGGCTTCACAGGTGATTCTACCAAATATTTAGAAACTCTTTAAAAAATTACAGAGAACACGCCCAGGCTCATTCTATGAGACCACCATTACGTTGACCCCAAAGTCAGACAATGATAGCACAAAAGGAGACAATTATAGGTCAATATCACTGATAAACATAGACACAGGAATCCTCAAAACAATGCTGGCAAACAGATGCAGTACATTAAAAGGATCATACACCATGATCCAGTGGGATTTATCCCAAGAACGTAAGGATCCTTCAATGTATGAAAATCAATCAGCATGATGTTTCATACTAACAAACTGAAGAATAAAAACCATATAAATCTCAAGAGATTCAGAAAACACTTTTGGCAAAATTCAACATCCATCTATGATTTAAAAAAAAAAGTCTCCAAAAGTGGGCACAATAAGGGCCATATACAACAAACCCACAGCAAATATCATTCTCAACAGTGAAAGAGTCAGACACAACTAAGTAACTGAACTGAGAGATGAGGAATTATAGTTTTTATTTTATCTACATACAAGCTAATTTTTATAATGAACACATTTCATTACTTTTACAATGAAAGTTAGCAAAACAACTGAAAATTCTTTGTATTTTCATTAATTGACATTAAAAATATTTTTCATAGGAAAAAAAAAAGAAAAACAAAGTTTTTCCCCTATGATTAGGAATAAAACAAGGGTGTCCACTCTTTCCACTTCTATTCAACATGTGGATGTCCTAGCCATAACAATCAGAGAAGTAAAAGAAATATAATGGCTCCAAAATGGAAAAGAAGTAAAACTGTCACTGCAGAGGACCTGATGCCATACATAGAAAATCCTGAAATGCCACCAGAAAACTACTAGAGCTCAGTGAATGTGGTATAGTTGTCCACAGTACAGTAACGAGGATGAAAATTCAAATAGGCTCTATGTGTTGGTTACCAGTGTACCAGTCACCACTTTTAAAAATCTACAGGGAGTTAATGTGAATGAGAACTAACCACTGATTGTCAAACAAAGTTACAGAATCATTGGATAAAAAGATACACTGATGAAATAAATTAAGATGATACAAACAGATGGAGAGATATACCATGTTCTTTGATTGGAAGAATCAATTTTATCAAAATAAGTATACTATACAAAGCAATCTATAGATTCGATGTAATCCCTATCAGATTACCAATGGGATTACCAAATTACCAAATTTCTTACAGAATTTCTTACAAATGTCTTACAGAAATAATTGCATGGTTTGTATGAAAACGCAAAAGACCTCAAAGAGCCAAAGCAGTCTTGAGAGAGAAAAACAAAGCTATAGAAATCAGGCTCCTGACTTCAGACTATAATACAAAGTTAAAGTACTCAAAGCAATTGATACTGACACAAAAACAGAAACATAGATCAATGTAACAAGATAGAAAGTTCAGAGACAAAACCATGCTCCTATGGTCAACTAATCTATAACAAAAGAGGCAAGAATATATAACAGAGGAAAGATTGTCTCTTCAATATGTGGTGCTAGGAAAACTGGACAGCTGTATGTAGAAGAATGAAACTGGAACACTCCCTAACACCTTTATAAAAATAAACTCAAAATGGATTAAAGATCAATATGCAAGTCTAGACACCATAAAACTCTTGGAGGAAAACAGAGGCAGAACACTGTTTGACATAAATTACAGCAAGATCTTTTTTGACCCACCTCCTAGAGTAATAAAAATAAAACCAAAAAGAAACAAATGGGTCCTGCTGCTGCTGCCAAGTTGCTTCAGTCGTGTCTGACTCTGTGCGATCCCCTAGTTAAACTTAAAACCATTTTCACAGCAAAGGAAGCCACAAACAACTGAAAAAACAACCTTCAGAAGGCGAGAAAATATTTGCAAAAAAGTGACCAACAGGGGATTAATCTCCAAAATACACAAACGGCTCATGAAGTTCAATAACAAAAACCAAACAACCCAATCAAAAATTTGGTGTAAGATATAAACAAACAGTTCTCCAAAGAAGACATACAGATGATCAAAAAGCACATGAAAAAGCGCTCAACATCACTAATTATCAGAGAAATGTAAATCAAAACTAAATGGGTATGACCTCACACCAGTCAAAATGGCCATCATTAAAAAATTTACAGACAATAATTAGAAGCTATAGGTGTGGAGAAAAAGAAACCCTTCTACACTATTGGTGGGGATGTAAGTTGGTAGACCCCCATGGAGAACAGTATGGAGGTTCTTTAAACAACTAATGATAGAACTACCATATTACCCAGTAATCCCACTCCTGGGCATATATCCGGAGAAAACCATAATTCAAAAAGATACATGCACCCCAAAGTCCACTGAAACACCATTTACAATAGATAAGATGTGGAAGCAACCTTAATGTCCAGAGACAGAGGAATGAATAAAGAAAAGGTGGCACATATATACAATGGAATATTACTCAGCTATAAAACAGAACAAAATAATGCAATTTTCAGAAACGGATGGGCCTAGAGCTTGTCATACTGAGCAAAGTCAGACAGAGAAGAACAAATACTGTATGATACCACTCACACATGGAATCTTAAAAAATGGTAAAATGAACTTATTTTAAAATACAGTCATAGATGTAGAAAACAATTTTATGTTTACTAGGGGGAAAAAGGGGGGATGGATAAATTAGGAGACCGGGCACATCCTGGTGCTCAGTGGTAAGGAATCTGCCTGCTGATGCAAGAGACACAGGTTGACCCCTGGTTTGGGAGTACCCACATGTCACGGAGCAACTAAGTCTGTGGACTACAACTACTGAGCCTGTGCTTTAGAGCCCAGGAGCCACGGCCACCGAACCCTGTGTCATAGCTGCTGACGTCCACATGCCCTAGGCATCATGCTCCACAACGAGAGAAGCCATGGCAATGAGAAGCCTGCACACCACAGCTAGAGAGCAGCTCCTGCTCCACACAGTGGAGAGAGACCTGTGCAGCAGCAAAGACCCAGACAGCCAAGAACAAATAAATCAGCGTTTTTTAATTTGGAGATTGGAACTGACATATGCACACACAGTTCAGTTCAGTCACTCAGTCGTGTCCGACTCTTTGTGACCCCGTGAATTGCAGCATGCAGGCCTCCCTGTCCATCACCATCTCCCGGAGTTCACTCAGATTCACGTCCATCAAGTCCATGATGCCATCCAGCCATCTCATCCTCTGTCACCCCCTTCTCCTCCTGCCCCCAATCCCCCCAGCATCAGAGTCTTTTCCACTGAGTCAACTCTTCACATGAGGTGGCCAAAGGACTGGAGTTTCAGCTTTAGCATCATTCCCTCCAAAGAAATCCCAGGGCTGATCTCCTTCAGAATGGACTGGTTGGATCTCCTTGCAGTCCAAGGGACTCTCAACAGTCTTCTCCAACACCACATTGGAGTTTCAGCTTTAACATCATTCCTTCCAAAGAAATCCCAGGGCTGATCTCCTTCAGAATGGACTGGTTGGATGTCCTTGCAGTCCAAGGGACTCTCAAGAGTCTTCTCCAACACCACAGTTCAAAAGCATCAGTTCTTCGGTGCTCAGCGTTCTTCACAGTCCAACTCTCACATCCATACATGACCACAGGAAAAACCATAGCCTTGACTAGACAGACCTTTGTTGGCAAAGTAATGTCTCTGCTTTTCAATATACTATCTAGGTTAGTCATAACTTTTCTTCCAAGGAGTAAGTGTCTTTTAATTTCATGGCTGCAGTCACCATCTGCAGTGATTTTGGAGTCCCCCAAAATAAAGTCTGACACTGTTTCTACTGTAAGCAGGTTCAAATGCGAAACTTTAAAATTAGATTTGATATTCTCCTAATAAAGTGATCCTCATTGTTATATAATGTTCTTATATTTAAGAGTGTCATTAGTTCACAATATTATTTTAAAAAGACCTCCTGACATAATGCTTAGATAGGAAATGATTTTCTTTGCTTTCTTGTTCCTTAAAATGTTGGTAAATGTCAGAGAATACAGAAAATTATCAATTCCTAACTTATTCATTTTATTTTTAAAGACCAACTTGGAATCCTTGAAATGTGGCAAAGTCACTCATTGTGGTTCATTAAAAAATATATTTTTAAATCACCTGAAGATCTCTATATTCTTTGTAGGCAAAAAGTCTCTTTATATTTATTTTATAGACTGGAGACTGAGAGGTCAGAGAATGTCACCGACTGGCCCAAGAATGATCCAAGTGCCTGCCCTCAGTTCTGCAAAACTGTTCCTCTTTATCAAGGATTAATGATGGTAAGTTGAGAGCACAGCTGCAGTGTTGTACTATTTCTTGGCTTTGAGATTTGAACTCTTTAAGAGGAATTGAAAAGAGATTATAAACTTTATATCCCTCAATGCTTTATAATTATTAGATCAATCATGAAGCCTCATCTATGTGAAAATCTTTGAGTATGGAGCTCTGTTGGAGTAACAGACAGAGAACTGAGATGGTCATAGGTTTTTCCAGAGATAGAGACCACAGAACCCATTTTCTCGACCCTGAAAAAGTAGATAATATATTTGACATTCTGTGGCATTCTAGCAGAACCTGGGTCTTTCTTGGCCTTATTGGAAAAACCACCAAAATGAAAATTTAGGTAAAATAGTGAAAATTCTACTGTCATCCTCAGTCCAATGGGCTTCTCCAAAACCCAGTGTGAGCCATGATGTGGATTCTGGGACAATATCTAAGTAGGATAATTTTAGATGGCTTTAAAGAAAGTAAGTTTCATTGGTAAGTTCTCTAAACATTTCTTCAGTGAAGACATTAAAAAAATTATATGTTAAACCTTTCAAAGTTTCCTGTTGTTTCTTTTTATTCAATGACTTATCCCCTGGAACCCCACCTCTGCCAGTCCAAAACCTAATATATTTTCTTTGAGGCCCCACACAAGTTCCATCTACTCTCAAAACCTTGCTTGACCTTTATACATAACGATCTTACAATTGAAAAATTTTTCCAGAGCATGCTTAGCATCATATAACCTAGCACGAGTTAATGTGTCATTTCCATACTTTTCTCTAATTTAATGGGTGCTTGTTTTGTCTTCTTCATTAGGTTTTAAGTTCCTTGAAGGCAATGCTGTATCTATTATTTCTACTAAGTGTTTAGTAAAATCCTTGCTGATATGGAACAGTTTTATTGCATTACAGCAGTTTAAATAGCCAGCAAGTCAGAATGAGATGAGAGGCTTGATTTGAGATGGAGTTCTGGCAGTGGGGGTGGTGGCTTGGGGATGAGGGCATACACCATAATGGGAGTCAGCCCTTCTGGGGCCTCTGTCTAGCTTCACCACTTTACAGGACAGATGACAGGGAAGCATTACTCCACCCCTTTCAGCCTTCCCCCCGTGCCCATCACTTCACCCTCTGTTAACAAGGAGCTGATATGAATCCCTTCCTCAGAGGGGGAGCTGTGATAATTACAGCTTGTAAAGCATTTTGTGATTCTTAGATATAACAGGGCTAATTATGATCATTAATAATTCTTAATTTTTATCTTCTTCAAGGTAAATTATCCGTACTTTAATTATACCCCCACCCTGGTGATAATTACACCTGAGAGTCAGCAGATGCTTTCATCTTACATCATGCCTTACATGGTGATGGGGCATGAGTGCCCAGAGAGAGCACTTCCACCTTGGGCCCACTCCTGATGGCACCCAGCGGAGCAGAGGGTTCCTGGCTTTTTTTGTCATCATGCTGGCCATAGATTGCAAGTGATTTGTTTAATCTGTTCTGTAATTGTATCTTTGTCTTAACCAGCAGGACGGAGCTTTGGAATTTGTCAAAAGACACACTGAATGGGAAATACAAACTTAATTTTTGTAATATGGTGAACATACTCGGCATGAAGGAAGCAGATGTTTTTGATCAGACTGTGGAGACTTTCTGATATCTGTTATAAAAACGTTCACAGCTACCATGTAAAAGAAGGGCCATAGTTCCTCAAAGATAGAGATACATGTGCCATTCTCTATTCTGGGACTTAGATCTGTTTCTGATAGAATGGTAAGTCAGTCTTTGGGATGAGAGAAGAGGATATAAGTCTAGAGAACTTAAAAAATTATTTTGAGAGAGAGGTTTTGTTTTTGACAGCAAAGCGTAACATAAAGGAGATTAGGAGCTGAGGCTTCACACTCAGCAGATGTTTTAGGTCATGGGACTAAAAGTCATGGCCTCTCAGATGTGGAAAAGAGCTCTATCAGCACAGGCACTGCCAGTCTGGCTTGGAATGTTTTCTCCAGGCGCTGGTGTTCAGTAATCACTGTGTCATGATAAATTTATTGAGTCCTAATCTCGAGTATCTCAGTGTCCTGAATCACACCTTGTGTCTGACAGAAGGATGGTGATGGAATGGGGATGGAATGGGGTTCAGGTGATGATCAGAATTTTTAGGGTTTTCGTCTGACCCTTCCCTTTCAAAGGGGCTCATGCTTCTCTGGATTCCGCCTTCCTTTTCCTCTCCTGCATTCTTCTTTTAGTTGCTTTCCTTTCCTCATTTCTTTGTGTCTTCTCCTTTAAAAAAAAAGTCATTTTCTCCATCCCATACTCAAAAACACTGTGGTAGAGAAGTAGGATTGGGTTGAAGGGACTTCGGGAGGAGGGCACAAGGTAAGGTCCCCTTGCTTCGAGTGAGAATCTGAGTGAGTTCATAGCATTAGTGGAGGAACAGAAGTCAGGCTGTGTGTGCATTTCTCTGTTCTTCCTGCAGTAGCCTCTTTAGGTCCACAAGCATGTACTGAGTGCTTCCTGTATAAAAGCATCCCTAATTCTACTCCAGGAATGGTGCAAGGCACTTCCTCCCAGAAGGTGCTCCAACCCTGCCCTGATAGAGTGAGACATATTGTGATATGAAAGGTTTAATTCCAAAGATGAGGCAATGTTTGCTTATATTTACAGCTACTGTTTGCTAAAAATTTTTCTCTAAAGGGCATACAAAAGAACAATAACAGTGGTTACGTGTAGGGAGAGAGGTGGGAAAGTATCTTTTTACTGTGTATTTTCTTATACATTTTGATATTTGAGCATGTGAATGTGTTACCTATTTAAAATGTAAATATAAATGTAAATGTAAAAAGAAAAACAAAAGTTTAATTCCAAGAGAAAAGATATGAAACAAAGAGAAGTTAAATAGCAGAATAATATCAGAGATTTAAAAATTTATTCTAAGAGAAAAAAGAGCAGACATAGGAGAACTTTTAGGAGTCAATGTTTCTAGAAACAAGAGTATATTTTCTTTACTCATTTTATATAGTACCTGATAGAATGCATGCATGCTTATTGCTCAATCATGTTTGACTGTGACCCCACGGACTGTAGCCCCTCAGGCTCCTCTGTTCGTTGGGTCTCCAGGCAAGTATACTGGAGTGGGTAGCCATTCCCTTCTCCAGGGAATCTTCCTGACCCAGGGATCAAACCTAGGTCTTCTGCATTGCAGGTGGATTCTTTATCGTCTAAAGACTCTCAGGATTCTTTAAGCCACCAGGGAAGCTCACCTGACAGAATATTCAGATAATTTTTTTAAGTGCAGTGAAACTAAATAAAATTTTAAAGCCTTAAAACTCACTAAAGTGATTGTACATAAGCTTTTTAGCTATTCTGTCAAATGTAATTGGAAATTTTCAAATATTTCTCTTCGAGGCTTTTCCTTATCTACAGGTGGAAAGTAGATGCTGCTTCTCTGCGTGACTGACTAAACTCCATCTACCTCTGGGCTCAGCTGACTTGCTGTCAGCTTTCAGCTGAGGGTTTTTCAATAAAGTCTCATCTATAAGCACATTGTTTGAGAGCATTTCCCAAATTACAAGAAAAGTGCTTCTGGTGGCACAACTTGGGTCTTTGAATTGAATCACTTTCTCTATCAATTCAGTTGCTCAGTTGCATCCGACTCTTTGTGACCTCATGGACTGCAGCATACCAAGCTTCCCTGTCCATCACCAACTCCCAGAGCTTGCTCAAACTTATGTCCATTAAGATGGTGATACCATCCAACCGTCTCATCCTCTGTTTTTCCCTTCTCCTCCTGTTCTCCATCCTTCCCAGTATCAGGGTCTTTTCCAATGAGTCAGCTCTTCACATCAGGTGGCCAAAGTATTCAAGCCTCAGCTTCAGCATCAGTCCTTCCAGTGAATATTCAGGACTGATTTCCTTCAGGATGGACTGGTTGGATCTCCTTGCAGTCCAAGGGATTTTTAAGAGTCTTCTCCAACACCACAGTTCAAAAGCATCAATTCTTCTGTGCTCAGCTTTTTTTATAATCCAACTCTCACATCCATACATGACTACTGGAAAAACCATAGCTTTGACTAGACGGACATTTGTTGGCAAAGTAAAGTCTCTGGTTTTTAATATGCCATCTAGATTGGTCATAGCTTTTCTTCCAAGGAGCAAGTGTCTTTTAATTTCATGGCTGCAGTCACCATCTGCAGTGATCTTCCTCTATAGATGTTACAGATGCAGAATAGTTACAACTTCTCATAGGGCACAAGTTAGTTTTTCTGACATTAATGTAATCTTCTTTTTCATTGCCAGTATATTTCAAAATTAGATCTTGGGGTCCCTTTTGTACATTCCAGGGTGCATAAATTTTCGAATGTCTCTGACTACAAGTCCTAGAGTAGTGATTGTGATTCATATACCTCAACCTGTCCCATGAATATCCACAGTGTCTTGTGTGCATGCATGCTAAGGAGCTTCAGTCAGGTCCAACTCTTTGTGAATATGGACCATTGCTGTCAGGTTCCTCTGTCCATGGGATTCTCCAGGCAAGAATACTGGAATGGGTTGCCATGTGCTTCTCCATGGGGGGATCTTTTGGAACCCGTGTCACTGTGCCACCTAGAAAGCCCCCCCCCCCCGCAGTCTCTTACTATTCAGCTAATCAAAACTTTCACTAAACTTCTTGTTAAATGAAAGGTACTATACTAGGTTAAAGGGAGCATTATAGCACTGGCAAAGATGCCATCCTGGGCATTCAGAGAATATGAAGTAATTGTAAAGTCTGGTTATAATACCTAAGTGTTCTATAGGTTAAAGAAGGAAGGTACCACTGCTGGCTAAAGAATCAGTTTGAGAAGGGTTCTGGGAGGAGATGGGGCTTATTCAGCATAAGTTGAGTGGATATCAGGCAGGTCAAGTGGGAGGGATTACAGGCAATGTGAGGAAAGCTGGGGAATAGGAATGGGTAAAGTATATTTTAAGAAAAGATGGCTGACCTGTCGACTATCATGGAGAGTTTATTACTCTCCACTTTGGTGGAGATAAATGGCTGTGTCTCCTTGGTCCTTTCAAGGAGTGACCTTATAGAGAGATGTTTGTTTCAACCATTCATCCATCAATTCATTGGGAAGGAGTTGAATATAGTAGGATGTAGGTTCCATGAACCTACATATCTATTTTGTATGCTGCTGTATTCCCAGTGCTTTATATGAAGCAAGTACTCAGGAAATATTTGTTGATTGAAATAATGAATAAATTACATTTATGTGTTATACATAAGATGATATAAAAATTCCATGATCAGAAAATAATCCTATAAGAGTCCAGAAGAAGTTTCTTTTTGATGGCAGATTAGGAAGAAGAGGGTGGGTAGAAAAGGAGTATGTGAGAGAATCCTCAATGGACCATTGATAGGAGAAAGGACACAATTTTATTATTTTTTAAACCTTTCTCTGTGTATGGAATAGGTGGCTGGATTGTCAGGACACAAGTGGTGAGAATAAGGATGAGGAGGGCAAGAGTAGTGACATTAAAATGAAGATCCTAATTCCTCCTACCTTGGTCTGGGTAGTGCTTTCTTTTGAATATTAAAAGCAAAGGTTGTGAAAAAGAAATTATTTTTGCCAAGGGACGGGTTTCATATCTATATCTTAAAAAGAATTCCAAGAGTACCACCTGAATCACTTTGAGCTTCCTCTGCTGTTATTATGCAAATGAAGACTTGAACAAGCAGAATTTGCTTCAGTGAGGAAAACTCCCTGGGGCACCAGCCTAGGCAGGCTAAGTGGACTGGTTTTGTCCATATGTAGACAATAATTCATGAAGGAAGTCTCATCTTTTTAATCCAAGCATCTGTCATCTTTTAGCTTAATCTTCTGCATTCAACATCATATAAACAGTCTAATCAAAATTTAAAACAATTTTTTTATTGTAGTACAGTTGATTTACAATGTTGTGTTAGTTTTAGGTGAACAACAAAGTGAATCAGTTTTACATATACATATATTCACTCACGTTTAGATTTTTTCCCCATGTATGCCATTATAGAGTGAGTGAGGGAAAGTCTCTCAGTCGTGTCTGACTCTTTGCGACCCCATGGACTGTATAGTCCTTGGAATTCTCCAGGCCAGAATACTGGAGTGGGTAGCCTTTCCCTTCTCCAGGGGATCTTCCCAACCCAGGTGCCCCGCATAGCAGGCAGATTCTTTGCCAGGTGAGCCGCAAGGGAAAGGCCATTATAGAGCTACATGTAAAAGAATGAAACCTAACACCAGACACAAAAATAAACTCAAAATGGAATTAAAAACCTAAATGTAAGGCCTAAATGTCATACTATAACACTTGTAGAGGAAAACATAGGCAGATCATCCTTGGACATAAATCGTAGTAAGATCTTTTTTGATCTACCTCCAAGAGTCATGAAAATAAAAACAAAAGTCTAAATCAAATTTATTAAGCATTGGTCCAGGTAGTGAGAACACAAACATGAAGTAGTGATACCTCTGTCCTACATCTCCAATTCAGTGGGGGGAATTGTAGTGGAGGCAGTGACAGAATGGTGAGAGTCTGTTTTTGTTTTTGTGATCATCACCATCATCACGGTTGCCATCACTGGAAACCATATGTGATAGTAACTGCTGTCTATTATTTAGTTCTTAACCAATCCTGTGTAGTAAGCATGATTATTTTCATTTTATAGATGGGGAAACTGAGACTTTGAGATCTTAGGCGACTTACTTGAGGTCAAAGAAGTTGGCAAGTGTCAGAGCTGGAATTTGAATCCCGATCTACTTGAATTCTGTATGGAACCCATACTCTGTACCTCCAGTACTGTTCCTTTAGTCCTTTGTCTCCAGTGTGGAGGTGATAGTACTTTGATATGGAAAGTGCCAGTTATAAGATCTCTTTACTACCTCCATCATAGTTCAGCTGACGCTTTGTCCCCTGTGATGTGATTAGGACCAACCTATGCTGTACTGTGGGGCAGTCCTCTGTAGTGGGGATCAGTTTTCATGCAGGCGTCTCCTCAGCCATAGTTATACAGAAGTTCATGATCTTTGATAGGAGGCTGGGAAAATCTTATCTCCAGTGAAACGTGATGCTGATTAGACCAAGATGACTTGGCTTCAGCAATGTTTTTCACTTGACAACTTGGTATGAAGAAGCCAGACTTGGCCGAGACCAGTTTGTGCAGCTAAAGGAGGCACTGGGGTGAGAATGTCTGTTATCAGATACTAGAGCAGTGACTACTACTTGTCATGTGCAGACCTTACAGACTTCTAGACACAGCTTGATTATAATTATTAAGATTTTATAGGACACTGAATGTATTGCAAAGGGTTTTACAGTCTTCTTTTTACGAGGTGTCCCCCATCCAGCCTATTCTGATGAAAGGGCTGCTGTCTCCACTTTTCAGATATAGAAACAGGGCCATGTCGAGGTTAAGTTCTCTGCCAGACATCACTCAGTGACTGAGCTGGGCTTTCAACTTGCTGGTTTGGTCAGATGTGGTCTGCTCCTTTGGGCCAATCTGTTGATGTGAGAACCATGGAAATTTAGAGTTAATGAAATAATAATACCTTGGGGGTCTGGAAGGTATTGATAGTAGGATATATTCTTTGAAATTTGATTTGTCTTCAGTGTGAATTTTGTTTTTCATGGCCAGAATTTGATGAATCAAAAGTAGAAGAGCTCAGTCATTCCTATTCCCCTTCTGAGCTTCTCCCTTTATTAATGTGTTAACTTTTCTTTTGTTCTCCATGAGAAGAAGTTAGTCTTAAATGCATGACTTCAAGTTCCAGGCACTTAGAGGAGGGTCCAGGTGGTAGGGGTTAAGATCATGCTGATTACAGCCCACATGGAAAGCTCAGGATAGCTGTCTTTTGCTTGGATATGGCATTATGATACCTTTTGATTAGTCAAAGTACTGGTTTCAAGTATTTAGGTACTTGAAGTGCTATCATTAACTAAACTTAGGAACCAGTGGTTAAGCAAATTGAAAGAAGTTATTTATTTATTATTCTTATACAGCAGCACTTCTCAAAGCCTCATGTGTATTGTGAGTTTCCAAAGGAGGATTCCAGTGTAACTGTATCTGAAACTCTTGGGCCATCAACTCCAATTTTTCCCCTTGACCTATCCTCTTGGTAGTGACATTCCATAGAATATCCCTGTGGAAACTCGAGCTGAGAGATTCTCCAGCATATTCCATTCAGACAAGCAGCACAAAATTCCCTTCCTTCTTTATGTGGCTCTTCATGGGGGTTCATTTTGTCCTGTGGAGTTATGGGAGGAGAGGAAATACTCCCTTCAGAATTTTCATGGGAAATAGGTGAACTATCTTCCTTAATGCATAAGTTTTCTTCTAGACATGAGCTTGTACCCAAGACCAGGAAATGAACCAGACATCTTCTGAACTGAACTTTTCGTTTTGGCCCTGGTCATTATGCCACCTGTAATATAATAAGAGAGTTTTCATTATAGGTTATGTGTTTGGATGATAGTTACTATAGAGGTCTTGGGAGCATACATCAAGTAGATTGTATCAAGTAGATATTATAAGCAATATCTTAAAATCATTTATACCAACAATTTTTTTAACATACTAAGACTGGCCTCGTTATGTCCACCAAATTTCTTTCCAGAACTGTGTATTTGTATCTTTTTCGTACATAGTAGTGTCAGGGTGTAAAAATGTGTTATCTTTGTCCTCATTTGCTTCAGTTGTGTCTGATTCCTTGTGACTCCATGGATCGTAGCCTGTCAGACTCCTCTGTCCATGGGATTTTCCCTGCAAGAATACTGGAGTGGGTTGCCATGCGCTTCTCCAGGGGATCTTCCCAACTCAGGGATTGAACCCTCATCTTTTGAATCTCCTACATTGCAGGTGGATTCTTTACCCTTGAGCCACTGGGGAAACCTCAGTGTCTTCTTTAGGAAAATTAATTTTTAGGTAGATTATGGCTGCTTACATGGTGAATTGGGAGCTGTGGAGAGTCCCTGTTGTGGGCCCAGCTCAGACATTGGTCTTCTCTATGACCTTAGGTGAGTCAAAGTCTCTGGGCCCTGGGTGTCTGTCTATGAAATTAGGATAATGACTCCCGCTTCCTCCCTCCTTCCTAGGGAGGAGGGTGGTAGACCAAGTGAGATCATAAATGGTGAAAAGCTTTGAACTTACAGGAAAGAAAAACACACACACACACACAAAAGAATTTTTAAGGACCTCCATGTTCTTTTCCTTCTTTTGACATCTAAATACAGAATCCTGTGAGCAGAGCCAGGAAGAAAGAAGTGAGGTCAGGAAGAAAGCCCTCTGTGTGGAACTACCTAGTATGTAGAACTTCCCAGGGGCCTTCACCAGACTTCTGTTTTCACAAAGTGTTATGTGGAACATTGCCCTCCTTGAAAACACTGTGAAATGTTGTGAGGTTTATGCTTTTTATACCTTGTCTATCAGTTGATAATCAGCTTTTGTTACTGTGGTATATTCAGTCTGGTTATTTTATGTATTTCTACAATATGTCAGGATTCAGGTAAAATCTTTTCATTAAACCTTGTCAGACACCTGCTTGCTGAAGTTCAGACACATTTGCTGGATATTCATCCTGTGGTTGGCTTTTTTTACCTGTGTGCTCAGGAAGTCTAGGACAGGTGCCTTAAGCTTTTCTTTTACTGAGATCATCAGATCTGACATCTTAGTGGCCTTTTGCTGTGAGGAGTCCAAACCTTTTCAGCTTTTTGCTGTGCCTACATTTTTACAGTGCCCATTTTTCCTGAGGACAGATGGAGGCAGAACTTGGAAGGACTGGCCCGAGGCCACAGGGTGACTCATGAGCACAAGATGGAAGTGAGTGAGAGATTCTCCTCCCCTAACCTCACTTCCAGACCCTACACCATTTCCTCCCATGAAGTTGACTGCTTGGAAATTGGGTTCCAAAGCTGTTTTGTTGCCTCCTCCCATCCATGTGAGTCTTTGATGTATTTCGTTTATCTAAGGCAACATTTAGCCTCCTGTGGTTCTCACTGAGTAGCAAGGAATTTCCCACCTCTCTCTTTTCTACTTAAGCCCTAGTGCAAGTCTTTGTAAGTACAGCTCTCCACTTAACCTCCTTTTCTCTGGGCTCTAGTCCCTGTTTCAGAGCCTGGGGAAAATATCTTACAGGTATAAGTGCAGAATGGTTAGGAAGGGAAACTATAATTTATGGAATGCCTTCCATTTGTCATGCTCTCTACTAGATACAAAAACAACACAATAAACCCTTGAGTGTGGTATTCATATTTTGCAAGTGAGGAAAACAAGGCATAGAGAGGCCGAGTGACCTGCCCAAGGTAACATGACAGTGGACTTTCTCACTGTGCTCTACCCCTTTGGGTTTTACTAAAAACTCTTTGGTGGTAACACTTTCTAATATTCACATAGTTTTAGTTTCTTATATTTTATAGTAATTTATGCCTTTAGAAAGTTTTCACAGATTTGATTTTGTTTTATGCTTGAAACAGCCTTATGACATAGGCACCACAGGTGATATTACCGTTTTTTAGATGAAGATGCTGATATTCACGAGGTTTAGTGATTTGCCCAATATCTCACCATCTGACGACCAATCTATACCATATAATCTATTATCAAAATATTCTTCAAATACTATTTTCATTATGCACTTTTCAGATTGAACAGCTTATAGTGGCTGCCTATTGCTAAATATACAGTTGTCAGTCAGTTGTTCAGTCCTCCTTGCCAGCTGACCTTCTCCATCCATCCATCATTCATTCAAAAGCCTTAATTATATACTTGTGATGTGCAAAGAACTGGGGGTACAAAGGAAAATAGTACATGGCCTGGCCCTTGAGGAGATTACCTTGTGGTCAGGAAGTCATGCAGGTCAACCCATTATTTTAATCCAGGATAATAAAGGTTATGATAGTGTTGTCATGGGAACATGTGGAAGGGGCACCTCACCCAGACAGTGGGCTCAAGGAGGGCAGTTAGAGAAGGTGCAGCTTGTGCCCAATCCTGTGGGACAAGTTGGGTGTAGGGTGTGAGATAGGGAGGGATAGAGGTGAGATTGGGAAGGTTAAGCAGAGGAGATCAGGAAAGACTCTGTAGGCAAAGGTAAGGAATTTAGACTTTATCCCATGAACTGTGGAGAACCATTATAGGATTTTAGGCAGGAGATGACATGATGACATAGATAGATTTGTATTTTAGAGAGGTCACTGTGGCAGAAGCATTGAGAATAGATTGGAAGAGGGCTAGATAGGAGATAGAAAAGTCATTTAAGTATCCAGCACAGTAAACTAGATGAGAAATGAAGGCCCGACCAAAGGTATTTATAGTTGGGCTGAAGAAAACATTTGAATCAGAAAGATTTTAAGAAGTAGAAATCCATAAGTCTTGCCGACACACTGGATATAGTAGATGAGGAAGAGGAAAGAATCAGGAGAAAGTCTGAGTTTTTGGCTTGAGCAGATACCTTATAATAACTTATAATGGAAAAGAATATAAAACAGAATATATATACACAATACTAAATCATTTTGTTGTATAGCTGAAACTAATACAGCATTGTAAATCAATTATATTTCAATTAAAACATTTTTTTTTTAAGTTCCTCCAGATAGTTTTAATGCACAGCCAAGGGTGAGGACTACTGTACCACATACTTCCCCAGTCAGTCTCATCTCTCCTTGAGGGGACAGTCATCGCACTTCTGCTGGTGGCTTCCAAGTCTATTTCCAGCCGATCTCTCTCCTGAGTTCCAAACCTGTATGTCTTATCACCTCTTGGACTTCTTTGTCCCGGTGTTTCTCAGGCACCTCAGACTCCATGTGCTCAGAATGGAACTCCTTTCACATTGCTCTCCCTGGAAACAGTCCCACTCTCTGTCCATCTGCTCAAGCCAAAAACTGTATATAAAATAGATAAACAGTAAGGACCTACTATATAGCACTTGGCATAAGGAAGGAAGTGTGAGAAAAGGTGACAAAAAGGGAGGAGAGCTCATGAGGGAGCCTAAGAACTTTCCTGAGAAGTAGGAGAAGCTGGAAAGAAGGGCATTGTGGATGCTTAGGGTGTGAGAGCTCAAGAAGAAAGGGGTGAATACCCCTCTTCTACATAATCTTCAGTCACTTCCTAAAGTGACCCTTTCCTTAGGTACGTGCGTACTAAGTTGCTTCAGTTGTGTCTAACTCTTTGCGACACTATGGACTGTAGCCCACCAGGTTCCTCTGTCCATGGAATCCTCCAGGCATGAATACTGGAGTGGGTTGCTATGCCCTTCTCCAGGAGATCTTTCCAACCCGGGGACTGAACCCACATCTCTCATGTCTCCTGCATTGACAGGCAGATTCTTTACCACTGGCGCCACCTGGGAAGCCTTCCTACAGGTAGGAAACCTAATCTGTTTCCTACCTCCTACATTTAATGCTGCACAGATGCTTGTCTGTGTCTCTATTCAACCTATACCTGATGTCCGGGATTTCTGCCCTTTTCCATTTCATGTCAGTCCGCATCCATTCTGTGTATCAATAGTCCCTTATGCATTTAGTTGTTTATCAAAGATGGCCAGCTGTGGAACAGTGCAAAGTCCTGGACTTAGATTCTATGGATCTGGGTTCAAGTCCTGGCTCTGCTGCAAGTTAATTGTTTGGAACTTTCCAAGGATATAATTAGAGCTCATTAGTTTCCTTACCTGTGAGGTATTCAAAGTTATAATTACTTTGAAGAATTGATAGAAGTTTTATGTGGGAGACTATAAGAGGGCTGTGCATGTGTTATAGTATCAGTTCAGTTCAGTTCAGTCGCTCAGTCATGTCTGACTCTTTGTGACCCCATGAATTGCAGCACGCCAGGCCTCCCTGTCCATCACCATCTCCTGGAGTTCACTCAGACTCATGGCCATTGACTCAGTGATGCCATCCAGCCATCTCATCCTCGGTCATCCCCTTCTCCTCCTGCCCCCAGTCCCTCCCAGCATCAGAGTCTTTTCCAGTGAGTCAACTCTTCGCATGAGGTGGCCAGAGTACTGGAGTTTCAGCTTTAGCATCATTCCTTTCAAAGAAATCCCAGGGCTGATCTCCTTCAGAATGGACTGGTTGGATCTCCTTGCAGTCCAAGGGACTCTCAAGAGTCTTCTCCAACACCGCAGTTCAAAAGCATCAATTCTTCAGTGCTCAGCCTTCTTCACAGTCCAACTCTCACATCCATACATGTCCACAGGAAAAACCATAGTCTTGACTACATGGATCTTAGTCGGCAAAGTAATGTCTCTGCTTTTGAATATACTATCTAGGTTGGTCATAACTTTTCTTCCAAGGAGTTAAGCATCTTTTAATTTCATGGCTGCAGTCACCATCTGCAGTGATTTTGGAGCCCAGAAAAATAAAATCTGACACTGTTTCCACTGTTTCCCCACCTATTTTCCATGAAGTGATGGGACCAGATGCCACGATCTTTGTTTTCTGAATGTTGAGCTTTAAGCCAACTTTTCCCCTCTCCTCTTTCACTTTCATCAAGAGGCTTTTTAGCTCCTCTTCACTTTCTGCCATAAGGGTGGTGTCATCTGCATATCTGAGGTTATTGACATTTCTCCCAGCAATCTTGATTCCAGCTTGTGCTTCTTCCAGTCCAGCATTTCTCATGATGTACTCTGCATAGAAGTTAAATAAGCAGGGTGGCAATATACAGCCTTGACATACTCCTTGGGGTAGTATAATTAAATTTTACACTAATCAGTAGTTGCTTTGCAATCACCCCAAAGTCTGTGTGTGTGTTTGTTTGATTTTCTAACTGGATTATAAACTCCTTAAAGTTTTAACTTTAAAAGCCTCTGTTTTGTTTCTTTTCTGCCTCCCTGAACGGGGCTTAGTGGGATATTGAGATTCTGAGGCAGGTACACATTTGTAGGCTCATGCTGGTTAGCCAAGTACAGCATCCCTGGGAATGTTGCTCCCAGATAACAGAACTTCAGGATCATTGCACAGGGACCAAGAGTTAGAAGACAGCCTGCACAGACATGGGATATCTTCTGGTCTAGATCTGCAGGCTCCAAACACGTAAGAGATAAGTCTACATGTGTGCAGGAAATGGGAAAGGATTGAGGCAAAATCATCTGATGGCTCTTTCCAGCTTACTCTGAGGAAAATCCCAAATCCTTCAGCCTACCAGACATGATTAGTGACTCTACAGAATGACCTCTCTGACCTCATCTCCTGTGATGCTCCCCTTACTTATTTTCTAATCACTTTTACTGTTCTCTGAACATACCCAGCAACATGCTGCCTCAGAACCTTTGCAGCTGCTGTTCCCTCTGCTTGGAATGCTCTTCTTCAGATATTCATTGGTTTCTTTCCCTTACCTTATTTAGGTCTATGCTCCAATATTACTTTGTCAGGAGACCTACCCTGATTACCTTATTTAAAACTGTGATGCTCAACATTATCTTCCTGCATTCCTTCCCCCCCCCGCCCCATGTTATCACCTGTCATTATCTGATATAATATGAATTTTACTAATTTATTTCCTATTGTCTCTCCATTAGGATGTAAACTCTACAAGAAACATGTTTTCTATGTTTTTAAGCCACTGTATCCATGGTGCCTAGATGATTCTTGGAACATAGTATGTATTCAGTATTTGTTGATGAATGAATACATTAGGAAATGAATGACTTTTGCTTATCAATGACCAAGATACTTTGAACTGGTAGAGACTCATTTAAGTCAAAGAATCTAGCTTTTTTTCCTTACTCTAGTTTCTTGTTGGCTTCTTTATAAGGTTTTATTTAATCAAATTATCATGAAAACTCATTAATTCCTATGGGGCAATGGCTCTTTAGCCTTTTGGCTTTTTTTTTGTTCTCTTCAAAGGAATGAATCTTAAAGAGGAGTTTTCTGAATCTTAATTCAAGCTCTCTCCTCATATCTCCTGAATGTGGCCCCTGGCCTTCTGGAAATTCCTACCTGCTTTTGGAAGAAATTTTCTAAAAGTAGCCAGTCCTTCCTTTGAACTTCAAAGACAAATGAAGAGAGAAGAATTAGAAACTATGGTTTATATATATGTCAGTTTAACTCTCTGATGAGATTGATAGTGTTGGAAGTACAGATGTTTTCTAAAATAGTTGGATGAAAGTTCAGAAGCTAAAACACAATGAGCTACTAGTGAAGGGGTGTTTGAATGTGTGTGGACACTATTCTTTCTCTCTACTGTTTTCAGAGCAAGCATCCAACCATGGCTGCATGAATCATTGATCCCACTGAGAGAGCAGCTGCGATGTGGTTCTAAAGCCCTTTGGTTCTGTGCTCAGGCACACAAAGGGATTAAATGTGAGGTTTGATTTCTTTTATTTCTGGTCTGACTCACCACAAACTCATCCAGCTATACCACAGGTGAGAGTAAGACACAGAAATGACAAGATCTCAGAGCTTTATTTTTTTTAAACCAGGTTCTGACAGAGGCTGTGAAACCACTTGGCAAGAAGACCAAGGTAGAGATTTCTGGGTTATCTGGGAGTTGCACCCTTACAGTATAGAATCATAGACTTGGATCATCTAGTTCAACTTGGAAATCATCTAACTCAGATCTCATTTATTGTAAAAGTTCATCTGTAGTGATCCTGACTGATGGTCATGCAGTCTTTTCTTAGGCAAGGTTAATGATGAGGAGAGTTTTACCTCCTAAGGCAGTGGACTCTGGGTACTATTAAAATTGAAAGAGAATTTCTTTTTAAATTGGGTAAAATTACCTTCTTTTTAACTTGTGCCTCTTATTGGCTCTAGTCTTACTCTCACCAGTAGTGTAGAATTATTTCTTATTCTATGTGGCAGACTCAGATGGTTGCCAACGCCTCTAACATCCTTTGGGCTTCCCAGGTGGTCCTAGTGGTAAAGAATCTGCCTGCCAGTGCAGGACACCCAAGAGATGCAGGATTGACTCCTGGGTTGGGAAGATCCAGTGAAGAAAGAAATGGCAACACCCTCCAGTATTCTTGCCTGGAGCATCCCATGGTCAGAGGAGCCTGGCAGGCTACAGTCCATGGGGTTGCAAACAGTTGGACATGACTAAGCCAGCTGGACATGACTAAGTGTCTGAGCAAAGCACACAGCTAACATCCTTTAAGACTTCTTTAGGAGAAAAGTCTTCATTACACTCCTGTGGAAGAACTCCAGACTGCAATGCCTGTCAATATCTGGTCTGAGCAGTGCAAGGCAGAGAGTTCTATTTTGAATGTGTGTGGACACTATTCTTTCTCTCTACTGTTTTCAGAGCAAGCATCCAACCATGGCTGCATGAATCATTGATCCCACTGAGGAGAGCAGCTGCGATGTGGTTCTAAAGCCCTTTGGTTCTGTGCTCAGGCACACAAAGGGATTAAATGTGAGGTTTGATTTCTTTTATTTCTGGTCTGACTCACCACAAACTCATCCAGCTATACCACAGGTGAGAGTAAGACACAGAAATGACAAGATCTCAGAGCTTTATTTTTTTTAAACCAGGTTCTGACAGAGGCTGTGAAACCACTTGGCAAGAAGACCAAGGTAGAGATTTCTGGGTTATCTGGGAGTTGCACCCTTACAGTATAGAATCATAGACTTGGATCATCTAGTTCAACTTGGAAATCATCTAACTCAGATCTCATTTATTGTAAAAGTTCATCTGTAGTGATCCTGACTGATGGTCATGCAGTCTTTTCTTAGGCAAGGTTAATGATGAGGAGAGTTTTACCTCCTAAGGCAGTGGACTCTGGGTACTATTAAAATTGAAAGAGAATTTCTTTTTAAATTGGGTAAAATTACCTTCTTTTTAACTTGTGCCTCTTATTGGCTCTAGTCTTACTCTCACCAGTAGTGTAGAATTATTTCTTATTCTATGTGGCAGACTCAGATGGTTGCCAACGCCTCTAACATCCTTTGGGCTTCCCAGGTGGTCCTAGTGGTAAAGAATCTGCCTGCCAGTGCAGGACACCCAAGAGATGCAGGATTGACTCCTGGGTTGGGAAGATCCAGTGAAGAAAGAAATGGCAACACCCTCCAGTATTCTTGCCTGGAGCATCCCATGGTCAGAGGAGCCTGGCAGGCTACAGTCCATGGGGTTGCAAACAGTTGGACATGACTAAGCCAGCTGGACATGACTAAGTGTCTGAGCAAAGCACACAGCTAACATCCTTTAAGACTTCTTTAGGAGAAAAGTCTTCATTACACTCCTGTGGAAGAACTCCAGACTGCAATGCCTGTCAATATCTGGTCTGAGCAGTGCAAGGCAGAGAGTTCTATTTCCTTCTATTAATTTAACCTAAAATACTTTAAGGCATTTTACAAATTAAAATTAAAAAAATTTATTTATGATAAAATACATATAACAAAATTGCCATCTTAATCATTTTAAAATTTTCAGTAGTGTTAAATATGTTCACATTGTGTACAACCAATCTCTACTACTCTTTTCATCTTAGAAAACTGAAACTCTGTCCCTTTTAAAGTGTAATTCCCCACTTCCTTCTCTCCCTGGAACCTGGCAGCCATTATTCTACTTTCTTTTTCAATGAATTTGACTACTCCAGGTATTTTATATGAGTGGAAGCACACAGTATTCATCTTTCTGTGACTGGCTTATTTCACTTAGCATAGTGTCCGTAAGGTCTTCCTTGGTGGCTCAGAGGGTAAAGCGTCTGCCTGCAACGTGGGAGAGCCGTGTTGTATCCCTGGGTTGGGAAGATCTCCCTGGTTGGAAGAAGGAAATGGCAACCCACTCTGGTACTCTTGCCTGGAAAATCCCATGGTCGGACAAGCCTGGTAGGCTATAGTCCATGGGGTCACAAAGAGTTGGACATGACTGAGCGACTTCACTTTCACTTTCAGTGTCCTTAAATTTCATCCATGTTGTAGCATGTGCCAGAATTTCCCTCCTTTCTAAGGTTGAGTAATATTCCATCATTTATGCATTCATCCATCTGTGAATACTTGGATTGTTTTTATCTTTTGGCAAATGTGAATGTTTCTGTAACCCTAGTGTATAGTTATTTCTTCCAGACCTTGTTTTCAGTTATTTTGGGTATAAACCCAGAGGTGCAATTGCCGGATTATATGATAATTCTATTTTTATTTTTTTGAGGAACTGCCATACTGTTTTGCATAATTGTTTTTCAGTTTTACCCTCACAATGATATTGCACATGGTCCCAATTTTCCCACATCCTTGCCAATACCTGTTGTTTTCTGTTTTTTTTTTTAATTTAAATTTTATTTTTTATAGTAGCCATCCTAATGGATATGAGGTGGTATCTCATTGGGCTTTTTAAAAAGTTTTTTAATTTATTTTTTGACATGTACACACCACTGTACTTATATATTTATTTTTGGCTGCACTGGTTTTTCATTGCTGCGTGCGGGCTTTTTCTAGTTTTGGAGAGGGGGTACTCTCTGGTTGTGCATGGGCTTCTCCCTGCAGTGGCTTCTCTTGTTGCAGAGCACAGGCTCTAGGTGTACAGGGTTCAGTAGTTGCAGCACAGGGTCTCAGGTGTGGCTCTCAGGCTCTAGCGCATGGGCTAGTAGTTGTGGTGCACAAGCTTAGTTGCTCAGCGGCACGTGGTATCTTCTCTGACCAGGGATTGAACCCATGTTTCCTGCCTTGGCAGGCAGATTCCTATCCACTGCACCACCGGGAAGTCCTCACTGTGCTTTCCTTTTTTTTAATATTTAAGAATAATTGCTTTACAATATTTTGTTGATTTCCACCATACCTCAACACAAATCAGTCATAGGTGCTTTTGATTTGCATTTCTTTAATGATTAGTGAGGTTGAGCATCTTTTTATGTACTTGCTGTCTGTATACCTTCTTTGGAGAAATGTCTCTTCGTCTTTCACACACTTTTAAAATTGAAATATAGTTGACTTACAGTGTTGTGTTAGTGTCTGGTATACAGCAAAATGATTCAGCTATGTATATAGACATAGTCTTTCAGGTTCTTTTCCAGATCTTTTTCAGGTTCTTTTCCATTGAATGTTAAAGCAAGTATTAAATATAATTCCTTATGCTGTACAGTAGGAGTTTATTGTTTACTTGTCTTATATATAGTAGTGTGTATCTGTTAATCCCAAGTTCCTAACTTGTCCCTCCCCTCACCTTTTCCCATTGGCAACCGTATCTTTTTATTTACTTTTTGGCTGCACGGATCTTGCTGCATGAGAGCTTTCTCTAGTATCAAGAAGAGGGAGCTACTTTTTAGTCACTGTTCACTGGTTCTCACTGTAGTGGTTTCTCTTGTGGAGCGCAAGATCTAGGGTGAATGGGCTCAGTAGTTGCAGGTTCCTGGCTACAGAGTGCAGGCTCAGTGTTTGTGCTGCACAGGCTTAATTGCCTCATGGCATATGGGATCTTCTGGGACTAGGGATCGAACCCGTGTCATCTGCATTGGCAGGTGGATTCTTAACCATTGATTCACCAGGGAAACCCTATTAGCTTGTTTTTTTATCATATACTTTTAAATTGGATTGTTTCAGATTTTTGTTGCTAAATTTTAGGAATTATTTTTATATATACTAGATATTAATCTCTTATCAGATATATGATTTGCAAATATCTTCTCCCATCCTGTGGGTTGTTTTTTCACTCCGTTGATTGTGTCCTTTGATGTGCAGAAGTGTTGAATATTCAGGTAGTACAATTTATCTATTTTTACTCTTCTTGCCTTTGCTTTCGGTGTCATGCTTCAGACTGTTTTATCTTAAAGCAATCACAATTTCCTGCTCTCCTGTTATGATTACAATCAATGAAAAGCCCTGATTGGATCTGTTATGCCTACTTCTGTTAAGCCAGGGGATCTTCAATCTACCTTCTCAATGTTTGTCTCTCTAAAGTCCACTTGCCCTTCAGTTCAGTTCAGTTCAATTCAGTTCAGTTCAGTCGCTCAGCCGTGTCCAACTCTTTGGGTCTCCATGGACTGCATTATGTCAGGCTTCCCTGTCCATCACCAACTCCTGGAGCTTACTCAAACTCATGTTCATTGAATGGGTGATGCCACCCATCCAACCATCTCATCCTCTGTCATCCCCTTCTCCTCCTACCTTCAATCATTCCCAGCATCAGGGCCTTTTCCAGTGAGTCAGCTCTTTGCATCAGGTGGCAAAAATATTGGAGTTTCAGCTTCAACATCAGTCCTTCCAATGAATATTCAGAAATGATTTCTTTTAGGATGGACTGGTTGGATCTCCTTGCAGTTTAAGGGACTCTCAAGTCCACCACAGTTCAAAAGTGTCAATTCTTTGGCATTCAGCTCTCTTTATGGTCCAACTCTCACATCCATACATGACTACTGGAAAAACCATACCTTTGACTCAATGGACCTTTGTTGACAAAGTAATGTCTCTGCTTTTTAATATGCTGTCTAGGTTGGTCATAGCTTTTATTCCAAGGAACAAGTCCCTTTTAATTTCATGGCTGCAGTCACCATCTGCAGTGATTTTGGAGACTAAAATATAAAGTCTGTCACTGTTTCCATTGTTTCCCCATCTATTGCCATGAAGTGATGGAGCCAGATGCCATGATCTTAGTTTTCTGAATGTTGAGTTTTAAGCTAGCGTTTTCACTCTCTTCTTTCACTTTCTTTTTTTTTCTCCATTAAGAGTTTTAATTTATTTTATTTATGTATTTATTTATTTATTATTGTTAAAAATTTTACTTCAATCAAATATAATTTAAGAAACCCATGAGAAATAGTCTATTACATTTACCTTTTTCACAGCCTAGTCTTTTTTTTTTTCTTACTTTACAATACTGTATCTTTCACTTTCATCATGGAGAAGGCAATGGCACCCCACTCCAGTACTCTTGCCTGGAAAATCCCATGGATGGAGGAGCCTGGTAGGCTGCAGTCCATGGGGTCACTGAGGGTCGGACACGACTGAGCGACTTCACTTTCACTTTTCATTTTTATGCATTGGAGAAGGAAATGGCAACCCACTCCTGTGTTCTTGCCTGGAGAATCCCAGGGGCAGGGGAGCCTGGTGGGCTGCCGTCTATGGGGTTGCACAGAGTCGGACACAACTGAAGCAACTTAGCAGCAGCAACAGCACTTCCATCAAGAGGCTGCCATAAGAGTAGTGTCATCTGTGTATCTCAGGCTATTGATATTTCTTTTGGCAGTCTTGATTCCAGCTTGTGCTTCATCCAGTCCAGCATTTCTCATGATGTATTCTGCATATAAGTTAAATAAACAGAGTGACAATATACAGCCTTAACATACTCCTTTCCTGATTTGGAAGCAGTCTGTTGTTCCATGCCAGTTTTAACTGTTGCTTCTTGACCTGCATACAAATTTCTCAGGAGGCAGATCAGGTGGTCTGGTATTTCCATCTCTTAAGAATTTTCCACAGTTTGTTGTGATCCACACAGTCAAAGGCTTTGGCATAGTTAATAAAGCAGAAGTAGATATTTTCCTGGAACTCTTGCTTTTTTGATGCTCCAACGAATATTGGCAGTTTGATCTCTGGTTCCTCTGCCTTTTCTAAATCCAGCTTGAACATCTGGAAGTTCATGGTTCACATACTGTTGAAGCCTGTCTTGGAAGTTTTGAGCATTACTTTGCTAGTGTGTGAGATGAGTGCCATTGGGTGGTAGATTGAACATTCTTGGCATTGCCTTTCTTTGGGATTGGAATGAAAACTGACCTTTTCCAGTCCTGTGGCCACAGTTGAGTTTTCCAAATTTGTTGGCATATTGAGTGCAGCATCATCTTTTAGGATATGAAAGAGCTCAACTGGAATTCCATTACCTCCACTAGCTTTGTTCATAGTGATGCTTCCTAAGGCCCACTTGACTTCGCATTCCAGGATGTCTGGCTCTAGCTGAGTGATCACACCACCGTGATGATCTGGGTTGTGAAGATCTTTTTTGTATAGTTCTTCTGTGTATTCTTGCCACCTGTTCTTAATATTTTCTGCTTCTGTTAGGTCCCTACCATTTCTGTCCTTTATTGTGCCCAGCTTTGCATGAAAAGTTCCCTTGGTATCTCTAATTTTCTTGAAGAGATCTCTCATCTTTCTCATTCAGTTGTTTCCTCTATTTCTTTGCATTGATCACTGAGGAAGGCTTTCTTATGTCTCCTTGCTGTTCTTTGGAACTTTGCGTTCAAATGGGTGTATCTTTCCTTTTCTCCTTTACTTTTCAGTTCTCTTCTTTTCACAGCTATTTGTAAGGCCTCCTCAGACAACCATTTTGCCTTTCTTTTTCTTGGGGATGGTCTTGATCCCTGCCTCCTGTACAATGTCACGAACCTCTGTCCATAGTTCTCAGGCACTCTGTTTATCAGATCTAATCTGTGGAATCACCCTTAAAGGCCAGGCCAAGTGATTCTTCCAGCAAGAAACCCTCTGTCTAGCATTCCCCACTGGGATAGAGTTTTTTTCTCTTGGTCCTTGTGCTTGATTACAGGCCTCTCAGAGTGTTCTATGGATTAAGTGTACTGATTTATATACATTACATCTCTCAGTAGACTGTGAGCTCCTTGGGGGCAGGGATGATTTTGCATATCTGTGCCCTCTACAGTACTAGCATTGTGCCTTGTGTTTAGCAGTTCTACCCAGACTGGTTGACATGGCAGTTATATGCCAGATTCTATTCCACAAATTATGGTACTCATTGAGTAGGCTCTTTTCACTGAGGTGGAAAGCAATCAAATGATTTAAAACATGGATTTTAGAGGTCAGGTCTGGATTTGAATTTTGTTCTTGTCACTCACAAGATACATGACTTTGGGGGAACTTCCTTAATCTCTCTATGCCTTGGCTTTCTCATCTATAAAGTGGACAAGATGAAAATCACCAAATTTATTAGGGTTTGTGAGAGGATAAGGCATGTGAGCACTCAGCATTGTCCCCAACATACACTCAGGGGAAGCTGGTGATGTGCTCAGGGAGAGTTAGTGACAGCTTTTTTTTTTTTAACCTGTATCTGCAAGCAATTGTTTGTTCTCTTAGCCCCATCATAAGGTGTGATTGTCTTCCTGCTGCAGAAATCGTGAATTCTTGATGACAGACACCCTGCCTCTGTATCCCCCAGTGACCAGCACAGCGTCCAGCAAAGTTAAGTCATCAGTGTTTGTCGGGTGAATGAATGAATCTGAGACTTTTGAACTGCAGCCCCCACCTTATATATATGGAAATATTGCTGTTATTAGTAGGCATCGCACTGTGGGGTCTTATAAATGCATACTATCAATGATTTATTTGCTTTTAGGGAAGTATGTGGAAGACAGTGTGAAAGACAGGCTTGTAAATTATGAACTTTAAGCAGAATGAATTATAATGCCACAAGAGGATTGATAATAATAGGAGCAGACAGGTGGAGTGGAAAAAGTAATGACTAAGGTAGGTGGCGGGATGGCTTTATGGAAATGATGTTTGAAGTGAGGTTTTAAGAATGAGTATAATCTTGGTTAAATAAATCCACCTGCTTGTTTAAATCCTAATCAACCACTAAAGTCTAAGACAGATGCTTCCTCTATCCTGAAGATACTTGTTTTGCCCCACCTGCATGTATCTTCCCTCTTTTGAGGATCCATGGTGCTTTCTTTCTTATCATCTTACCACCTGCAACTTAATGAAGTGATCAAAAAATTTTGCGCATTGAATTATAGCATCTTTACTTACATGCATAGCTCAGCCTTTGCTCTAACCCTGACTAGTCCAAGCTCTTTTAAGGCAAGGGTTGTATCTTTGCAGTTCTCTAGTGCCTAGAACGGAGAAGGAAATGGCAACCCACGCCACTATTCTTGCCTGGAGAATCCCAGGGATGGAGGAGCCTGGTGGGCTGCCATTTATGGCGTTGCACAGAGTCGGAGATGACCGAAGCGACTTAGCAGCAGCAGCAGTGCCTAGAATGTGCCAGGTACCATATCAGGTACTCTGCAGATCATTACAGCTAGCCGATGAAGAAGGTATTATTATCAGAATTTTTAAATGAGGAAACTGAGGGTCAAGTAATACAAAAGTTGAGTAGTTGGGTCAGGATTGGAACTCACTTCTGTTGGACTCCCAAACTGCTGCTCTTAACTGAGTGGCTACTAAATGATGCAGTGCACAGTTGGCGGTGATAGCTGCTGTAGTAGAAACTGGTGACCAGCACATATGACAAGAGTCTTACTTGTTCACTGGGCAGAGAGTGCCAAAGTGTGACCAGGTTAGCATTTGTCATTTTTTTCTAGCCATCTAAGAACACAAGGAAATCCCCTGAACAGAGGAGCCTCACCGTCTACAGTGCATGAGGTCTGAAGAGTCAGACACTGCTTAGCAACTTAACAGCAGCAAGGACACAGGGAATCCAGTGATCAGTAGGTGGCGCTAGAACCCCATATGATAATATAATTTCTCCAGTTTGCTTCCAAAGTATAAATGGTACGAAGTTGTCTAGTTAAGTTGGAGTCTAGGTGGCATATTGGGATGTTGTTGGCAACCAAGTTGCAAATGTAGACTGCAGCCAGATCGCAGAGGGCTTCTGTGAGCATTCAGTTGACACATACACTTACTGGGCATGCACCACGATCAGTCAGTTTGTGTGCATGCGTGCCTACCTTTCTAAATGTTACAGGGAAAAATCAAAGAATGCAGGTAACAAATTTCATTCAAAGTACTATGTGATAAATAAAAAATACTATGTGAAAAATCACATCAGATGGGCACTGTCTATGCCACTCCACTGAAAGTGAAGTGAAAGTGAAGTCACTCAGTTGTGTCCGACTCTTCGAGACCCCATGGACTATCCAGGCTCCTCTGTCCATGGAACTTTCCAGGCAAGAGTACTGAAGTGAATTGCCATTTCCTTCTCCAGGGGATCTTCCCGATGCAGGGATTGAACCCGGGTCTCCCACACTGCAGGCAGATGCTTTACCCTCTGAGCCACCAGGGAAGTCACCTGCCACCCCACTAGGGTTGCTTTATTACGCTTTACTATGAAGGGCTGCTGGAGAAGGCAATGGCACCCCACTCCAGTACTCTTGCCTGGAAAATCCCATGGACAGAGGAGCCTGGCAGGCTGCAGTCCATGGGGTCGCTAAGAGTCTGCCACGACTGAGCGACTTCCCTTTCACTTTTCACTTTCATGCCTTGGAGAAGGAAATGGCAACTCACTCCAGTGTTCTTGCCTGGAGAATCCCAGGGATGGGGGAGCCTGGTGGGCTGCCATCTATAGGGTCGCACAAAGTCAGACACAACTGAAGCGACTTAACAGTAGATAGCCTTGCAGTCTGCCATGTTCCAAGGTCTGCAGCAGCAGCAGCAGCAGCAGCATAAAGGGCTGCAAACTCTGAGTTCCTGGCCCCCTCCCTGCCATATACACACTTTATTCAGAAGCATCTTTGTTGTTCCATCATCTTTGTTAGTCCATCATCTTCAAGCCTTCTATGTTGGAAACTTGCTTCTGTCTCTGCCTTATATGGTAAAGGAGAAGGGTAGAGTCTAAAATCATTTTGAAGCGACCACTGTGTTTGATATAGAGGGTACAGTGGCAAACAGGACAGACAAAATCCTTGTTCTTGTGGGCCTTAAGTTCCAACTGAGGGGAGATGACTGTAAACAAGTAATATGAAAACAATGTATCAGATATGAAAAGTGCTAACAATAGCTACAAAAAGAAAAGAATGTAGTTGAGAGTGATTGGAAGACTGTTCTTTTAGATTAAAAGTTAGAGAAAGCTTCTCTGAGGAGGTATACTCTTTAGCTGATACCTAGATGAAATAGGAAGGCAGCCACATAAATTGGGGAGATGCCCATTCCTGACCCCCCCCCCCCCAAAAAAAATTAGCTGCTCTAAATAGGAACCAGCTTATCCTACCAGAATCAAAGAAAGAAGGCCAGAATGGTTGGTGACTATACAAGAGAGTGTTGAAAGATGAGGTCTGGAAGAGACCCAGTGTAGAAAGGCCCTGGGAAGAGTGTTGAATGTTATCGTCAGTGTGGTGAGAAACTGTCAAGAATTTTAAGCAAGGGAGTGATGTGATGTGGTTTACATTCCGCAGAGGAGTAAGGACCTCCATCAGGAAGCTATTGCTGTATCCCAGGAGAGAGATGGTGGTGATGGGGGTGTTAGGACTAGACATGGCAGTGATGGTGAATTTGGGCCACACTATATTTTGAGATAGAAACAAAAGGACTTGCTGATGAGTTTGGTTTGGGAGGAACGAATGATTATAACAAAGTATATACCTTAGGTTTTTGCCTGAGCATTGTGGATGGTGCTACCGACTTACTAAAATGGGGGACATTAAAGGAGAAACAAGTTAAACCGAGAGTTCTGTTTGGGAATGCTAAGACTGAGATGCTATTCAGATGTCCAAGTGGAAATGCCAAGTAGATTATTGGAGAATATGTGAGCCTGGAGTTTAGGAAAGACGTTAGAGATGAAGATTGGAAAGCCTCAGAAATACTGACACATTTAAAGCCAAAGAACAGGATAAAATAGCCCATAGAGGAGAAAATAGCTCAGGAGTCAATCCCAAGGGGAAGAAAGTTGGGCTGCAGTGAAATAAAGAACAGTTTCCTGCAAGGGAATGATGTCCCTTTCTAATTTAGGTATATTTGGAGGAAGCACTGTGAGTTATCTTCACAGTTTTCATGATTCGCTCAGAGTTTGAGAATAGATGGTGCTTAAGAGGGACAGTCTTCATTTTCAGTTGAAAAAATTTGGAGGGTTGCTCTATGGTTTAGATCCAGAGAGCTGTTTTTAAATTTTGCTGACGGCAGAGCCTACTTCTGGTTAGCCTGTAACACATTAAAATGTTTATCCTCCCTCATTTCACACCCTCTTAAGGGCAGACCCCACTTCTCATCTTTGGTTTGAGAAAGCAATGGCACCCCACTCCAGTACTCCTGCCTGGAAAATCCCATGGACAGAGGACCCTGGTGGGCTGCAGTCGATGGGGTCGCTAAGATTCGAGCACGACTGAATGACTTCACTTTCATTTTTCACTTTCATGCATTGGAGAAGGAAATGGCTACCCACTCCAGTATTCTTGCCTGGAGAATCCCAGGGACAGGGAGACTGATGGGCTGCCGTCTATGGGGTTGCACAGAGTCGGACACGACTGAAGCGACTTAGCAGTAGATAGCTCTGCAGTCTGCCATGTTCCAAGGTCTGCATGGGCTTAGGTTGTAACTGTGATGGGAAAGTTATACAGATCAAGTTTATCTAGTTCAATTCAGTCGCTCAGTTGTATCTGACTCTTTGAGACCCCATGGACTGCAGCATGCCAGGCTTCCCTGTCCATCACTGACTCTTGGAGCTTGCTCAAATTCATGTCCATCAAGTTGGTGATGCCATCCAACCATCTCATCCTCTGTCATCCCCTTCTCCTCCTGCCTTAAATCTTTCTCAGCATCAGGGTCTTTTCCAGTGAGTCAGTTCTTTTCATCAGGTGGTCAAAATATTGGAGTTTCAGCTTCAGTGTCAGTCCTTCCAATGAATATTCAGGACTGAGTTCCTTTAGGATTGACTGGTTGGATCTCCTTGCTGTCCAAGGGACTCTGGAGAGTGTCCTCCAACACCACAGTTCCAAAGTATCAATACTAAAGTGCTCCACTTTCTTTATAGTCCAACCCTCACATCCATACATAACCACTGGAAAAACCATAGCTTTGACTAGATAGACCTTTGTTGGCAAAGTAATGTCTCTGCTTTTTAATATGCTGTCTAGATTGATCATAGCTTTTCTTCCAAGGAGCAAGTATCCTTTAATTTCATGGCTGAAGTCACCATCTGCAGTGATTTGGAGCTCCCCAAAATAAAGTCTGTCACTGCTTCCATTGTTTCTCCATCTCTTTGCCATGAAATGATGGGACCAGATGCCATGATCTTAGTTTTCTGAGTGTTGAGTTTTAAGCCAACTTTTTCACTCTCCTGTTTCACTTTCATCAAGAGGCTCTTTAGTTCTTCTTTGCTTTTTGCCATAAGGGTGGTGTCATCTGCCTATCTGAGGTTATTGATATTTCTTTTGGCAATCTTGATCCCAGCTTGTGCTTCATCTAGTCCAGCATTTTGCATGATGTACTCTGCATATAAGTTAAATAAGCAGGGTGACAGTACACAGCCTTGGTGCACTCCTTTTCCAATTTGAAACCAGTCTGTTGTTCCACATCCAGTTCTAATTGTTGCTTCTTGATCTGCATACAAATTTCTCAGGAGGCAGATCAAGTGGTCTGGTATTTCCATCTCTTAAGAATTTTCCACAGTTTGTGTGATCCACACAGTCAAAGGCTTTGGCATAGTCAGCAAAGCAGAAGTAGATAAGTTTTCCTGGAACTTTCTTGCTTTTTCGATGATCCAACAAATGTTGGCAATTTGATATCTGGTTCCTCTGCCTTTTTGAAATCCAGCTGGAACATCTGAAAGTTCTCGGTTCACATACTGTTGAAGCCTGACTTGGAGAATTTTGAACATTACTTTACTAGCATGTGAGATGAGTGCAATTGTGTGGTAGTTTGAGCAGTCTTTGGCATTGCCTTCTTTGGGATTGGAATGAAAACTGACCTTTTCCAGTCCTGTGGCCACAGTTGAGTTTTCCAAATTTGTTGGCATATTGAGTGCAGCACTTTCACGGCATCATCTTTTAGGATTTGAAACAGCTCAATTGGAATTCCATCACCTCTACTAGCTTTGTTCATAGTGATGCTTCCTAAGGCCCACTTGACTTCACATTCCAGGATGTCTGGCTCTAGCTGAGTGATCACAGCACTATGCTGATCTGGGTTGTGAAGATCTTTTTTTGTACAGTTCTTCTGTGTATTCTTGTCACCTGTTCTTGATATCTTCTGCTTCTATTAGGTCCCTATTATTTCTGTCCTCTATCATAATCATCTTTGCATGAAAAGTTCCCTTGGTATCTCTAATTTTCTTGAAGAGATCTCTAGTCTTTCTCATTCTATTGTTTTCCTCTATTTGTTTGCATTGATCACTGAAGAAGGCTTTCTTATGTCTCCTTGCTATCCTTTGGAACTCTGCACTCAAATGGGTATATCCTTCCTTTTCTCCTTTACTTTTCAGTTCTCTTCTTTTCACAGTTATTTGTAAGGCCTCCTCAGAGAACCATTTGGCCTTTTTGTCTTTCTTTTTCTTGGGGATGGTCTTGATTCCTGTCTCCTGTACAATGTCACAAACCTCAGTCCATAGTTCTTCAGGCACTCTCTATCAGATCTAATCCCTTGAATCTATTTGTCACTTCCACTGTATAATCATAAGGGTTTTGATTTAGGTCATAGCTGGATAGTCCAGTTTTCCCCACTTTCTTCAATTTAAGGTTGAATTTGGCAATAAGGAGTTTAGTTCATGATCTCAGCCATAGTCAGCCCCTGGTCTTGTTTTTGCTGACTGTATAGAACTCCATCTTTGGCTGCAAAGAAATGTTATCAATCTGATTTTGATATTGACCATCTGGTGATGTCCATGTGTAGAGTCTTCTCTTGTGTTGTTGGAAGTGGGTGTTTGCTATGACAAATGTGTTCTCTTGGCAAAACTCTTGTTAGCCTTTGCCCTGCTTCATTTTGTACTCCAAGGTCAAATTTGCCTGTTACTCCAGGTATCTCTTAACTTCCTACTTTTGCATTCCAGTCCCCTATAATGAAAAGGACATCTCTTTTGGGTGTTGGTTCTAGAAGGTCTTGTAGGTCTTCATAGAACTGTTCAGGTTCAGTGTCTTCAGTATTACTGGTTGGGGCATAGACTTGGATTACTGTGATATTGAATGGTTTGCCTTGGAAATGAACAGAGATCATTCTGTCAGTTTTGAGACTTCACTCAAGTGCTGCATTTTGGACTCTTTTGTTGACTATGAGACCTACACCTAACTCTGTCCTTATATTAGCTGTTTCTCTCCACCCCAAACATCTGTCCTGCCAGTTTTCCTTGCATTTTCTGCTAAGAAAACTTTGTGGCTCCTACTATTAACAGAAAGAAAAAATCCCAGATAGAAAGGCTTCATGGTAGATTTTGAGGTCCTCCATGATCTAGCTCACTTTGCCTTTTCAGATTTGACTCTCTTTAGTGTCTATGTGTATACCTTTTGCTTCATCAAACTTTCTTGGGCTTTCCTTCGCTCTTTTTACTTGTGCTGTTTCCCAGCCTGGTTGCCTTAATCGCTCCCATTCTTTACTGCCTGGCTCACCCACTGAGAGCCTCCATGACCCCTGAGTCGCTTCCAGACTTTGAGACCACTCACCCTGGTTTATTCTCCACCCTCTGCTTTAGCTTTCTGGGGTAAGTCTAAGTTGTGGAAAACATTTGTGAAGAAGACCCATCTTACCTATGAACAATTATGCCATTTAAACAGCAGCCAGCATATGGACCTCCCTATTGAGCTTAAGGCCCAGGACAAGCTGTGACTTTTCTCATCCCCTCTCTCCTAGGATCCTGGCCTTAGCTTAGATGCTTTCCTTATAAAGCCTTTTAAAAACCTTTTCAAGCAGAGCTATCCCCTTCTTGGTGTCATGACAGCAATTTTCTTATACTTAGGACATTTTTGTCTTATTTAATGGTTTTTTTGCTGTACACATATTTCTTGCTATTAGATAGGAATCTTCTTCAGGAAACAAATTGTTGTTATGAGTTTTTTTATCCTTCCTATGTTGAAGATGATCTGATAGTCCTCAGTATCCATTCTTATCTACTTCTGTGTTTCCTAGACTCCCTTATGTTAGAGTTCTAGATGTGAATTACATTTTATCAGGTGATTTTACATGATATTTGGAAGATATTGTGATTTGGGCTATTTCTCTTGACAGATAAGGTTATGAGTCATGGGTGTTGATAGGCAATTTCGGCAGCAATGTGTGGCCACTTCTGGATTCCAGCTTTCTCATTCCTTAACTGCAACACTGGTGATGTACTGAACCCAATAGTTCCAGAAGTTGCTTCCTATTTTTCAGTGATTCAACCCATATAATTCTGGGCACTAATTCCCCTTTTGATTAAAATATCCGAAGAGGTTATTTTCCCATTCACTTATTGAATAAGGGTCTCATTAATTTCCCTTGTCTATTACTGTATAATAGATAGAAAAGCCCTAATAAATATTCAGTTGAATTTATTCTGAAGTCAGACTAATTTTCTCCATCTGCCTATCTATTCAACAAATGATGAGGGCCACTGACCTTCAGGGGAGGCACTAAGTGCTAAGTAGTACAAGTCTGAGTGAGATATGGTCTTATTTCCAGGTTGGTAGAGGAAATAATTACTATAGTGTAACAAATGATATCGCAGGAATGAGTAAAAATTTAGGGGCGGGAGTTCTTGGAGTATCCAGGGAAGCTGCCCATAGATGTGATATTTTAGTTGGGACACAGAGGATGCTGAGGTTTTTGCCAGACTGAAAGAGGGGGGAAGGTATTCCAGGCTGTGGAATTGTATATTAAAAATATGAATTATTGAAAGTCTATGTTATACTAAGAAAAAGTATTAAATGCTCCTTGGAGGAGTCTTTCATGAGATTAGGCTAGGTAGGTCATCTGGGTTAGATTGTGGAGGTCTTGTGTGCCATGCTAAGGAGTATAAACTTTATTCTCAGGTCACTGAAGAGAAGGGAGGTTAAGGTGGTGGAATGGAGAAGTGGGAAGAGATTTAAGAGGTGTGGTGGATGTAGAGTTGGCAAGACTTAATGATCACTTGTGGGCTTCCTTGATGGCTCAGATGGTAAAGAATCTGCCTACAATGCAGGAGACCTGAGTCCAATCCTTGGGTCGGGAAGATCACCTAGAGAAGGAAGTGGCAACCCTCTCCAGTATTCTTGCCTGGAGAATCCCATTGACAGAGGAGCCTGGTGGGCTACAGTTCATGTGGTCACAAAGAGTCAGACATGACTGAGTAACTAAGCACACACACACACAATGATCACTTGAATACGGAGCTGAATGAGTGGAAGGCGTCAAATTTGACTCCGCTGCAGGGGAAGGAACTGAAGATGTTTAGATAGGCTCCTTTTGACTCCTTGTTTTTTGTTTCATATTGATTCTTATTTTTTTAAGTGCTCAGGCGCTCAAAGAACAAAGAGATCTTAAAAGAGGAGAAATGATTTCTTATCCTTGGAAAATGCCTGCAAGTGAAAATAGGATGGCCCCATAGTGAAGAAGGAAAAGAGTCACTGAGGTTGATGCTCACCAATCATTTATTGGGTATTTTAATACAATTCCATAGACTTTCTCATGAAAGATTTCAGGCTCCAGGACCTAGGATCAAACAGTGTTGGCTTGTTGGAATCTGCAAACAGATGAAATGTTTGCTGTTTCGTGTGATCAGAAACTAAAAGGCATCGAACTGGAATCAGTCCAGTCAGCTCTCATGATAGCTCAGTGGCCAGTCCTGATGAGGGGCAGAGACATGGGCATGAGGGTGTTGTGGGCGTCTAGCAGCCTCTCACTGTATTTCATTTTAGTATAGGCTACGAGGCTTGCAGTTCTTGATGGTTTAGCCACAAGAGCTCTCTAAGTCCTGGTGTCCTCTCCTCAGGTTATAATGTATATCTTCAGAATGCCTTTCCTGTTTCTGAACTTTTGAGTGAAATTCCTACCTTTCAATGATCCATTCATGTCCCATCTATATAGAGAACAAACCAGAAAATGATTTAAATCCCCAAATTAAGCAAAATTGGGATCTGATTATTTCACCCAATTTACCACTCAGGTTTTACCCAACCAGAGCACTCTGGAATTGCTGATCAAAGAACTGAAATGCCCTAGAATTGAATATTAGTTCCTAAAAGCATCCTTGTAGTTAGATAGAGTAGAGGAGAGAATGAAGATACATATTTTCAATCTCTTAAGCAGAAGTGAGGATGAACTTGATGTATAGATTTCTTCCTTGGCGTTGTGTTGGTTTAGCTCTTGGTGCAATGCACAGCCTAGTGCCAAACCCCTTTCTGCTCTTGTACATAGTCATAGAGTGGATTGGGAGCAATAGTTGCCTTGATAGGGTGACTTTCACCCTGTTCTCTTCTTTGGGGCCTCCCAGCATTCTGGGTTAGATGGAAGGCCAGGTCACTATGTCTTCCTTGGGAACTTGGACTCTGGCCATCCTCATTCATGTAGAATTTTTCTCTGTTGGCACATACTTGCTGGGTCCCATGGGATTGTTGATACTGGGACTCCTGATACCTCTCTTTATCCTTATGGGTTTGCCGATCCTGTTGTCGTCGACAGTTTTGATCCTCTTCATGGGTTTGCCTGTCTCGCCTCTGACGGGTCTGCTCATCTTCATGGGTTTGCCTGTCTCGCCTCTGACGGGTCTGCTCATCTTCATGGGTTTGCCTGTCTCGCCTCTGACGGGTCTGCTCATCTTCATGGGTTTGCCTGTCTCGCCTCTGACGGGTCTGCTCATCTTCATGGGTTTGCCTGTCTCGCCTCTGACGGGTCTGCTCATCTTCCTGGGTTTGCCTGTCTCGCCTCTGACGGGTCTGCTCATCTTCATGGGTTTGCCTGTCTCGCCTCTGACGGGTCTGCTCATCTTCCTGGGTTTGCCTGTCTCGTCTCTGATGGGTCTGCTGATCCTCACGAGTCTGCCTGTCTCGTCTCTGATGGGTCTGCTGATCCTCACGAGTCTGCCTGTCTCGTCTCTGATGGGTCTGCTCATCTTCATGGGTTTGTCTGTCTTGACTCTGATGAGTTGGCTTATCTTCACAGGTTTCCCTGTCCCGTGTCTCACGTGGAGTTTCCTGACCCTCATGACGGTGTCTACCGCAGCTTTGGTGATCCTGTTCTTCCTCCGCCTGGTGGCTCTGCTTCTCACTGTGACTCTGCCTGGTCTGGACCTGTCTGTGGCCCTGCTCACTACTGTGTGACTGCCAGTCTCTCCCTTTGTGACAGGGTGGCCTTTCTTGCTGAATTTGTGCTACTAGTTTGTGTTGGCTGTCCTCTTCGGAGTCCCATGCCTGGTGACTGTTCTGCTGCCCTTCCCTAGTCTGGAATCTCTGTCTCTGATTTTGGTTTACTTCCTGTCCTTGAGTCTGTTGACTTGGTCTTCCGGGCCTTCCCGATTGCTCAACATGTGAGTCTCTGCTTGTTACCCCACTCCCTTGGAAGCACCTATTTTGCCTAGTTTCCCCAGTCTCTGACTGACCATATTGAGAGTTCACACCTTGTCTGTCTATCTGACTATATCGAGTGCTCAGGCCTTGTCTGTCTGTCTCATCATAGTGGGAACTCTGGCCTTGTCTGTCTGTCTGGCCATAGTGAGAGCTCAGGCCTTGTCTGTCTGTCTGGCCATAGTGAGAGCTCAGGCTTTGTCTGTCTGTCTGATCATAGTGAGAGCTCAGGCCTTGTCTGTCTGTCTGGTCATAGTGGAAACTCTGGCCTTGTCTGTCTGGCCTTGTCTGGCTATAGTGAGGGCTCAGACCTTGTCTGTCTGTCTGGCCATAGTGAGAACCCAATTCTTGCCTATTTCTCTGACCACAGCCTGATTCCTGACCCAGCCTTCCAGACTGTTCATTGTAAGAGCCTGATTCCTGTTGGTTTGTGTGGCTGTACTGAGGGTCCTCTCTAAGTCTTCCAGGCTGGCCATAGCTTGACTGTTGTCCAAGCCTATCAGGTTGGCCATAATGAGAATCTTGAGGTTGTTTCTCATACTGATTTAGGGCAAAGACATAGCCTTGTCTTTCAGGATTGCCACTGCCAGATTTATTACTCAGTCTTTGACCAGAGCTGGAGTCCTGACCCTGTCTCTCAGTCGACTGACCAGAGTGGGAGTCCCTGTCTGGTCTCTGAGACTGACCATAGTGGGAGTCCCTGTCTGGTCTCTGAGTCTGATAGTGGGAGTCCCTGTCTGGTCTCTGAGTCTGACCATAGTGGGAGTCCCTGTCTGGTCTCTGAGTCTGATAGTGGGAGTCCCTGTCTGGTTTCTGAGTCTGATAGTGGGAGTCCCTGTCTGGTCTCTGAGTCTGACCATAGTGGGAGTCCCTGTCTGGTCTCTCTGACTGACCGTAGTGGGAATCCCTGTCTTGTCTCTCAGATTGATCTTGGTGGGTGTCCTGGTTTTGTTTCTCAGACTGACTGTGGCAGGAATCCTGCCTTTCTCCCTCATGCCTCTTCCTGTGTTGTCTGCCTATATTTCTTGGAAATGTATGGCCTTGTGTTCCCTCCTGCTTCCTTTCTTGCTGAGAGGTTCTATCTTCATATGATTCATTATCCAGCCTATGATAGCAGGCTTGGGCCAACTGGAACACCATCAGGAGATATTCATGAAAATCAACATGCTCATTTCTGTTTCTATCCAAGAGGCTCAGGATGGTTTCCACAGTCTCTGGGTCATTTGGTCTCTGTGTGAAGATAAAATAAGCAAAAAAATCAGATGTTCTCCTATGGATAGTGTTGGTATCTGTGCCCCAGTCCATTTAGTCCTGCATAAACCTTAGATTGAGAAACCACGAATCTAAAGTGGCCTATGCTTGGTTCTAGTCTTTGATAAGCTGGTTCTCAGAATCTCATCCTTTGCTGGACCAATGGGAACATGACAATAGGGACAGATACACTTATTTAAAATCAGCTTCATTAATAATTACTTTGAATCATTTGAAGAAGCTATCCCATTCCATCCCATGCTATGTTGTAATTGTTTTTTCATCTGTTTTTTCTAACCACACTATGAGATCCTGGAGGGAGGGGAAGCTGGTTTTATTCATGTCTGTATCCCCAATGCCCAGAATGGTGCTGGTATGTAGTAGATGTTCAGTGACTCTTTACTGAACAAACAAATGAATGAGATGTGTGGACAGCACTTAAATATGGAAATAAAGATACAAATCTCAGATTTTCTCCTGAGAAATGATTTCCAGCCTGAAGCTGTGCTCCCTCTTGTTTGAACAAAAATACAAGGAGGTGTGTGTGTGTGTGTGTGTGTGTGTGTGTGTGTGTGTGTGTGTGTGTATGTGTGTGTGCTGGAAGAGAACTACTAAGGAGCTGCCTGAAATTCTTTTAGTTATACGGTAGATCATGAACAAATAAAAAACATGACGTTCTAAAGGCAGGTGTCACTGTAATTCACACTTGTCTCTATGGGGCTCAAAGTCTGAGCATCTTACCCGGAGGATGTCTCCAAACTCAGTCAAGAGCAGCTGCTTCAACTCCTCCTTGCACAGTGAGGTGGATTCCCCATTCTCTTTGGCATATCTCTGGAACACCTTAATCATGGTGAGTATGCTGTTCAGGAGTTCGGTCATTTTGGCAAAGATGGAGGAACCTAAAAGAAGGAACATTATATTTTCTGTATTTACAGTGAAGACCAGGAGACAGCATTTCCAGAGGAAAAGTGGCCCCTTTTGGTCAGGGAAAAAAGTTTAAGAAATGACAGAGCTCATTGTTAGCTATACTCTTAACTCTCTCTGACCCACAGTCAGACTCCAAATATCATGTGTTCAATGGAATAAAGGTGAAAACTATGTGTCCCGTGCTATAAAAAGAGATGATATCCTAGAATACAAAATATTATAGGGATTTTATATGCTCTGTCTTCTACTTCAGATGGGACTTGCTTGATTGAAATGCTCATATTAGAACAAAAAGGAAGGGAGATCAGGAAGGCCATAGAGGTAGGGCCAGAAGCCAGTATGATAAGGCACAATTTTCTACCAATGACCAGCACACTGAAGAGGGCACTCAGTAGATCCTTCTGAAAAGGGCTCAGTCTTCCAATGAGCTTCACTTAGGTGGGGAAGAAGGCTAGAGGTCTCTTGCCATGTGCCAAGGAACCTTTCTGAGAGAGTAAATTCCAGCAAGTGCTTCTAGCTTGGATAGTCATGTTGTAATATATAAATATATTGCATGTAGAATAAGTGGATACAAAAACTGTTCTAGATAAAAATAGCAAGCTAAATTAACTGCATAGATGAGAAGAAATATGTACAGTCAGATAGGTTTACATAGCCATGTTGGGAGGCTGGAGTCTTCTGGAATCTCCATCTCAATAATATTTCTTGTATGATGCAGGCCTCTAGACTGAAGTCCTAACTGCAAAGCACACTGGATTTCTAAAAGCATGCCATTGATGCCTCTAGGGATACGTGACAAATGATGAATTGCAGGACACAAGCAGAGTCCCTTATGGCAATTCATTGCAGTGATACTTGAATATTATTGTGGTCCCATGGTCTGGGGCCTTGGCCCTAATGAGCGCTAAACTCTTGAGTCTGGCCTAACTTGCACAAAAGGGAAATGCTCTGCTATGGGGGACTAATTTATCCACCAAGAGTTCTAGGCCTTCATTTTGGGATGCCTAGGACACACAGAAACAATGGCATGTGTATTTTACAGACTCAGAAGTATATCCCTCCCCTCCTCCCTGTGAGGTTCTCAGATAGAGGCAAAAAAGGAAGCAGGAAGGTACCTAAGGCCACAGGGTACCTCCCCAGCCCAGCACATCACAGCCCTTACCAAGAGGCTCTTGGATTCTGCTGTTGCTTCCCCATGCATGTCTTACCTGCTTGAGGAAGTGTCAATAGAAGATTCAGAAGCCGGAGAGGATACAGGACACCTGCAAACCCATCCTATTTATAGGGGTTTTAACTGTCCTACTAGACCATCCCAGGAGACACCCATTCTGTGGCAGAACCTGAATCACTCTGGGCCCAGCCCAGCTTGACCTCTCCCTCTGCAAACCGTTTGATTTATTTACTTCCCCCATTTACTCATGAACCTGTTGTCATCACAACAGGTGACACTGTTCAAGTCTTGGCCCCATTAATTAGGGGAGTGTGTGTGTAGGCATGCATGTGGCTGCTGTTGCTGCTGCTAAGTCGCTTCAGTCGTGTCCAACTCTGTGCAACCCCATAGATTAATATTTCTTGTATGATGCAGGCCTCTAGACTGAAGTCCTAACTGCAAAGCACACTGGATTTCTAAAAGCATGCCATTGATGCCTCTAGGGATACGTGACAAATGATGAATTGCAGGACACAAGCAGAGTCCCTTATGGCAATTCATTGCAGTGATACTTGAATATTATTGTGGTCCCATGGTCTGGGGCCTTGGCCCTAATGAGCGCTAAACTCTTGAGTCTGGCCTAACTTGCACAAAAGGGAAATGCTCTGCTATGGGGGACTAATTTATCCACCAAGAGTTCTAGGCCTTCATTTTGGGATGCCTAGGACACACAGAAACAATGGCATGTGTATTTTACAGACTCAGAAGTATATCCCTCCCCTCCTCCCTGTGAGGTTCTCAGATAGAGGCAAAAAAGGAAGCAGGAAGGTACCTAAGGCCACAGGGTACCTCCCCAGCCCAGCACATCACAGCCCTTACCAAGAGGCTCTTGGATTCTGCTGTTGCTTCCCCATGCATGTCTTACCTGCTTGAGGAAGTGTCAATAGAAGATTCAGAAGCCGGAGAGGATACAGGACACCTGCAAACCCATCCTATTTATAGGGGTTTTAACTGTCCTACTAGACCATCCCAGGAGACACCCATTCTGTGGCAGAACCTGAATCACTCTGGGCCCAGCCCAGCTTGACCTCTCCCTCTGCAAACCGTTTGATTTATTTACTTCCCCCATTTACTCATGAACCTGTTGTCATCACAACAGGTGACACTGTTCAAGTCTTGGCCCCATTAATTAGGGGAGTGTGTGTGTAGGCATGCATGTGGCTGCTGTTGCTGCTGCTAAGTCGCTTCAGTCGTGTCCAACTCTGTGCAACCCCATAGACGGCAGTCCACCAGGCTCCCCTGTCCCTGGGATTCTCCAGGCAAGAACACTGGAGTGGGTTGCCATTTCCTTCTCCAATCATGCCTGCAGCAGGGGTCCCAAAGGACAGAGGCACGGGCCAAGTACATTTTTGGCATGTGTCACTTATCAAGACTAATGGAAGACAACAGTCAAATCACACCAAAGAAGGATACTAATCAGGTCATGGCACAAAAATCTGACTCTAGGTGGAGAGCCAGGACATAATTATTGGAAGAGATTTGTTTCAGGTTGTTTTGCTAATGTTGGTGTGTGTGTGTGTGTGTGTGTGTGTGTGTGTGTGCGCATGCTTGGTTATGTCTGACTCTTTTCAACCCCATGACTGTAGCTGCCAGGCTCCTCTGTCCATGGCATTTTCCAGGCAAGAACGTAGGAGACAGTATCATCCTCCTTCTCTAGGGTATCATCTTGACCCAAGGATTGAGCCCATGTCTCCTGCATTGGCAGGCAGATTCTTTACCACTGTGCCACCTGGGAAGCCCAGTGGAAGTGGATATGTGTATTTTAATCTATTGATCTATTTTTAACATTTTTTACATTTCTATTTTTAAAAAAAATTATTTATTTATTTTAGACTGTGCTGGGTCTTTATTGCTTTGCATGGGCTTTCTCTAGCTGCTATGAGTGGGGGCTTCCCTTTGTTATGGTGCCCTGGCTTCTCGTTGTGGTGCCTTCTCTTGTGGCCCCATGGGCTCCGGATGCTTGGGCTTCAGTAGTTGTAGTATATGGGCTTAGTTGCTCTGCAGCATATGGGATCTTCCTGGACCAGGGATCAAGCCTGTGTCCCATGCACTGGCAGGTGGCTTCTTAACCACTGGACCACCAGGGTAGTTCCTTTTAAAAATTTTTCATTTAACAGCTCTGGAGGCTAGAGGGAGAATTAGATATATGACCAATTTTAGAATGGAGGGGTGTGATGATGATGGAGTTGCTACCACTGGATACTGTTAAGTCCTTGCTAAAATGTTAGAATTGAAGGACAGTGTGCAAGTTCATGATATCTGTGACTAGAGCCACTTGTCAGAGACCTGAGTCTCTATTCTCCATCTCTGCACCTGTGACATGCTAGCAATGTCTCAAAACAGAAGATTCTGAGTAAATGTTTATGGAGTAAATGAACTATTGAATTATGGAGGCATTTGAAAGTCTTGTATAAAAAAGAAATTTAGATTTACCTCTCCTTTCTAATTTGTCTTACATCTAGATCTGTGGTTGGACTTTTTCCTAGGTATCTATACCTCAATCAATTTTTAGTGATGACACTTGCTATTATTCACTGTGTGCTCAGGATTCTGAAAAGGAATCACAAAAAATAGAGATATTTTGGTCCAGTTCTAGTAAAGTACCTTCACATACAGAAGGATTTTGAGCACAAGGAGCAAGACAGGAGAAGTGCTGAGTGTTAGCAACCCCAGGAGCATATGCAATCATCATGGGCTGAGCCTAGGCTTCCCTTAGAAGGTGGGGGTTTATGTTGTTCCTTGAAGATTCAGGTGGGCATGAGAAAATGGAGAAATCCTGGTGGGAGAATGGAAATACCAAAGGTACAAGGGTAAGAATTCATAGGATGTGTTTGGATTAGAGTGAGTTGGTGAGTCTGGCTAGAGCAGAGGGTATACAAAAGAGTAGAATTACAGAATTTTGGATCTGAAAGGAAATACAGTCTTAGCCTCCTAGTTTTACAGATGAGGAAACAGATCCAGATAGACTGAGTGGCTATCTCACAGGGTCTCAATGGGCTTTGGCTAAAGCCAGGCCTGGAATCCTCATTCCCTTACCCAGCTCAATATGCTTTCTTACACGTTCTCTGAGGGAGCTTTGGAGCCTGTTTTCAGGTTTATTTTGATGAGAAATGGGGAGCAGAGAACATTTTAGTCAAGACAGTGACATGATCAAAACATTGTTTGAGGGAAGGTGGTCAGTTAACCTGACTGTGATGAGGTTGCCGGCTGTCTCCCTCTAGACTGTGCTGTCCAGGATGGATTGGAAAGAGGAACGTCCAAGAAGGGAGACCAGTTAGGAGTTTGTTGTACGACCCACGTGGGAAGTGATAAGGGCTTTGACCTGGATGCAGAGGTTCAAAATGATAGGGAGGTAGTGGATGATAGGAGAAGAGGGCAGAAGAAGAAGAGGACACTGGAGGATGAGATGGTTGGATAGCATCACTCGTGCACTGGACATGAACTTGGGCAAACTCCAGGAGAAGATGAGGGTCAGAGAAGCCTGGCGTGCTACAGATCATGGGGTTGCGAAGAGTCAGACATGACTGGGTGACTGAACAATGACAACAGCAACAGCAAATGATAGAAGGAAAGATGGGATTTGGGGACATTAGTAAGGGCAGGGAAGGTGGAGAACTCAGGAGATAGGGAGCTCCAAATCTTCAAGCCTGTGTAACTGGGGGGTACTAAAGAAATGTGACTTCTGAAGTGGGCCAAGCAGGGTGAAAGATTCCGTTCCTCCACTGACATTCCTGCACCCTCTGCTGTTGGAGTTCTTGCAGAGCTGGTCACAACTTTAATAGTGAGAGCTGGGTCATGTAAATATTCTCCTTCTGCTTTTGTGTCTCAACTTATGAGTTATGTCTCTTCTAATATGTCTATTAAAACCAAAAACCTAGAGAAGTTTTGGTGACCCCAGAGATAAGTAAAAGGAGTAGAAGTGAAGTGAATAGAGGTTAAACACAGCAGCTACTGTGACAGAAAGGGGCGAAGTTGAGGCTCCTTTCTGTTGCTGTCTTCCAGGGCTCCCTCGAACTGTTTCTTCGGGTTAGATGAAGAGTTCTCTGCCTGATGTTGTAGTTGAGAGAAAGATTATGTTCTTAACAGTAGGATCTGCTACGTCTGCATGCACTTAACACTTAGGAAGTTCCTATACAGAGAACTGTTTATTGCTCAATCACTTAATCAGTGGGGATTTGTGAGAATATGGAGGGCCATTTTGTAGGCACTGAGATAAAAGACACAGTCTTTGTCCTTAAGTGAACTTTCAATCTCACTGAAGGATGGGAAACACAGGCTCCTTCTCTGCAGTAAAATTGCTCCTGTCATTGATAAGACTATTGAGAGAGGTGAACTAGAGGGAAAAAAAGAATGCAGGGGCTAGAAATAGCACGTATTTGAAGAAATCATGGAACAGACTGGGTCATTTGGGGCAAATCGTTTGATCTCTTGGTCTTGTATTTCTTTGTCTACTAGAGGAGAGTGTTGGATTGATCTCTAAACTTTTTTTGTGGCATTAGCATTCTAAGATGCTGTGATTGCAGTGTTAGGATTAGTAGGGGCCTCAGAGGTTATGACAATCCACTCCAGTACTATTGCCTGGAAAATCCCACGGACAGAGAAGCCTGGTAGGCTACAGTCTATGGGGTCGCAAAGAGTCAGACACGACTGAGTGACTTCACTTTCACTTTTCTTTCAGAGGTTATATTTTAAGTTTACTCTGTTCATGAATTTGATAAAGGGCTAAGAACTTTGTGTTCCTCAGTCTTCCTCTGCAGGAAACCAGAGGACAATTATGGTGTTCTGTTACTTAGTGTTGTAAATTCCATGAGAACTAATGCTGTTTTTATTCACTGTTTTTCAATGTGTTTTGCTTCTTTTATTTAAATTCATGTTGGAATATTGACATGTCATCTCAAAGGCAAGATGCTTTTAAACTGCAATTTATTGTGCTAGGCTCTATGTTAAGCATTTCATATACGATGTCTTATTTAATTTCACAACAACTCCATGCTGCTGCTGCTGCTGCTAAGTCACTTCAGTCGTGTCTGACTCTGTGTGACCCCGTAGACGGCAGCCCACCAGACTCCCCCATCCCTAGGATTCTTCAGGCAAGAACACTGGAGTGGGTTGCCATTTCCTTCTCCAACTTATGAAAGTGAAAAGTAAAAGGGAAGTCACTCAGCCGTGTCCGACTCTTTGCGACCCCATAGACCGCAGCCTACCAGGCTCTTCTGTCCATGGGATTTTCCAGGCAAGAGTACTGGAGTAGGATGCCATCGCCTAACAACTCCATGAGGCAGGGATTATTATCAGTTTTCAAACAAGCTAGCTGAGGTTCAGAGACGGATAAATAATTTGCTTAAGGTCATGGAGCTGCTTCTTGATTCCGAAGCCCTTGTTGGCAATCTCTGTGTAACAGTGTTTCCATTGAAACAGGACTTGGTCTACTCTCCAGTGAGAGACATAGCTTTCCACAAAAGCTGAAGTGAATAAGAACAAAGTAACTTCTTAATGACATGCTATGAAGGAATCCAACCTTGCAAGGGGAACCTCCTCAGGCTTAACCAGTCAAATATTTATTTTCCTATGCTTCTCCAGTACCTAAATGGTACTGTACTGCAGGAGCTTGTAATCTATTGGGGGAGACAAGATGGACACTTATATTACACAAAAAAGTATCCTTCTGCCTTTATAATGGACAGAGTGGGATTGAAGAAGTTTCTCCAGTAGCCTCTTTCCTACAGCTTGTGACCCTATTGGAAGCCTTTTGTTTCCGTTTCTTTGGGATGCAGAAGTGCCCAGTGGGTGTGACAGGCACTATTTTGAGCTAATAGAGTTTTTCAGGGAGTCTCCTTGTCCTATTTTAATCAAACCATTAAGGATAATTATCATGAAACTCTTAGACTTCCTTTTTCCTTCTGCTGAGATGTTGGGTGCATATTTAATGAGATGAAATCTACAGGATCTGGAGGATGACTGTTCATATTACAAAGGAAGGTCCCTCCATTCCTGCTTAGCCCTTTGGCATTAAGCCAGTAGATAAACTGCAGATGGGGCAAATGAATACCTCTCCATGCGGAGAGAAGTGGAACTAATTAATAGACATAAAACTCTTTGAGATTTCTTGATATTGAAAGGTCATTTATTATCATCTGTATAAATAAGTTCTCATTTAAAAATCTTTCCTGGCAGATGAATTACCGTCCTGTTATTACAGGCCATTTTCCCTATTAGTGACATCTGTGAGAGTCAGTGATTTTTTAAGATAACACTAGCCTCAGCAATATTTCCACTGTCAGAAAATGTGTTATGAGTCAAAGGAAGGAGGTCTACGGTTCCTGGGGGTCTAATGCACAGGATTTAGTCAGGAGCTGGGCTCCCCCATTGCCAGCTAATAGCCTAGCCTTGTCTTTTACTATAGGATTTGTTTTTGGATATAAGATCCCATCATTCAATGTCTCAGGTCATATTTTACCCCAATGAAATGAGCTAGAAAGTGTCAGAAGCCATTGCTGAGCATAACCCATGGCATTTTAGGTACTTCCTAGGTCATGGTTAATGCCACAGGCCAAAACAGATGTCTTCAAAGTTGGCCACATGTGGCAGAATTTGGATCAGGTTTCTAAGGTTTTCTTTTTTTTCCCCCTTTCATTGAAGATGTAATTCAATTAACACACGATACAATTTACCTATTTAAAGTGTATAGCTCAATGTTTTTTAGTACTATCGATCATCACTAAAATCTAGTTTTAGAATATTTTCATTACTCCTAAGGAAACTGTGTCCATTAATAGTCATTCCCTGTTTTGCCCTCTTCCATCTCATGACAGCCATTGATCTACCTTCTATCTCTACAGATTTGTCTATTCTGGAAATTTCACATTAATGGGATCATACAGTATGTGGATTTTTATAACTGGCTTCTTTCTGGAATATGAATTAGCACTTCATTCCTTTTTAAGGCTAGTGTTCCACTGTATGGATACTCTGCATTTTGTTTCTCCATCCATCTGTTGATAGGCATCTAGGTTGTTTCTTCCTTTTGATAATTATAAATAATGCTGCTGTAACATTTTGTGTAAAAGTGTTTGTGTGGACATGTGTTTTCAGTTCTTTTGGGTGTGCATCTGAAGGTGGGGTTGCTAGGTCATATGATAACCATATGTTTAACTTTTTGAGGAACTGTCAAACCATTTTGAGTTGTTTTTACAAAATTTTCTAGGGATTGTTGAGTTAAAGATCTTGGCTTGAAGATGCCAACAGGATAAGCTAGCTTGGCTGATCTACACCTCGGCAGAGGCAAGTGATTCAAGTTACTGCTAAGGCTCTGTAACTCCCAGGTGTCTTGTGCAACCTTGCAACCCAGCAGCCACCAAAGAACCCACAGTAGTACACACCTGATAAAGATTTGTTGACCAAACGAATGAATGTGTCCCGAGGTGAAGTGGGAGTGGAGGAAATGGGGTGGGGAAGGCAGGTCAGCATATTTTCTGTGAAGTGCCAATCATATTTTAGGCATTACTAGCAGTTCCTCTGGGGTCCCCTCAGTGCTTTCAGTTTCCCACCCCTACTGTTCCACCCCTTGAGTCAACTCCATCGGGCTGGGAAGAGATGAGTTTGGAGAACCTGTGTATGTAGAAATCAGTACTCAGGCATTTGCCTATTTTGCTTTGAAGAACAGTCAGATTTAATTTTTTAAGACTTTGCGTATATTTGATGACATATAGTAGTTGTCTTTCTCAGTCTGACATGTCACTAATCATAATAATAGTTTTCCCTGTAGCTTTGCCTCTTCCCTCACCCTGGTGCCTCAGTGAGCCCTTGGACTGAGAATTGGAGGCCCAGGGTTCTCATCAGCACCCCATACTCAACTTTTGCTATGAACTTGGAAAAGATGTTTCCATTTGGTGACTCAGTTTCCTTATTTATAAACAAAGAGGTGGGGAGGTTGGAAGTCGTAAGTGGGTGAACTGGATATCTTCCCAGCTCTGCAAGACTGCTCCCTTAGGTCTCTTTGCAGTCTCAGATCTGTCCCAACTCCCTGTCTCTCCTCCTCCCCTCCATTCCTGCTGCTGCTCAGGAGAGGAGCTCATTACTGTTTGCTAGGATTGTTATGTAGCTATCAACACATCTTCTTGCCTTCAGTCTCCCTTTCTAATTGATTTTTTAACATGATCCCTAGAGTGGTTTTCTGTTCTCAAGAAGGCTTACAGTTTTCCAAAAGAATAAATGGTTATGATTTTTCCATCAGAATCAAATCCAAGATTCTTAACATGCTTGGAGGCTCTCCATGGCAAACAGATCTCTGTGGTTTACATAGTCTGACTTCTATCTAACCACAAGGGACTTCTTGATGTTCTCTCATGAAATCCTGCACTTTCCCTTTGTCTGTCTTTATTCACACTGCTCCCTGTTTCTCTCCATCGAAGTGTTGCCTATTTTAACACATTTAAATACTTATCTTTTTTATAGAAAAAGTCCAAGTCTTCCTCATCAGCACTCTCTGCTCTCTTCTCTGTCTCCTCCCCCCACATTGTTGCCCTTTCAGGGTGTCTACAGGGTTCTCTTTGGTATTCTGTAGATGGCTTTGCCCTGTCTGCTATCTCCTTAGACTTTGAGCTCTGTGAGGGACAAGATGGCCTGGTAATCCCTCTGTGTGTCTCCCACAAAGTCTGCTTTGCCATCACAAGAGAGGTATTGTTTAAGTATGAGACTGGATGCTTTTCTCTGGATCCTGTGCACCTAGTAGAGTAGATTTTGAAACACGACTGAACCCTAACTCAGCGTGGTCCTTCAGCACTTTCTGCTGTTTCCCATGTGTAGTTCCTCTCTGACCTAGATAATGAATTCCTGAGGGCAGAGGCCTTGGGTTCCCTTCCTCGGATGCCTCCCATGTGCCCTGCCACAGTGCTAGACCCCAACGTGTGGCTGAATGGATGACTTTCCACCTCTACAAGTCTGTGCTCCACAGGGAGTTCTGATTTGGGATTTAGAGCTTGTTTGTGGTTTGACTCTTTGGGTGAAGAGAATATTTTGTGAAAATTATAGCTTCTTACAGAGCATGGAGCAGGTAGATGGTTTTGGAAGGCCACAGTGGTAGGCTCTGATAAATTCAGAAGGTCTGGAAATGACAAAGGACTTACATAGGGAAATAACAGAAGAACAATTTTAGTTTCCGTAGAAATAGCTGGATACTATGGTTTCCAACTGGGAAGGTGGGGTCAGTCTGAGACACAGCCCAGGAGTATAGCTCTTATCCGTAGATGAGTGTGTCTGTGACACCGGGCAGCGTGTGCACGGGGAATTCTGGAGTAGGGAAGCTGAAAGCAGTATTGCATGAAAGTCAGACTCATCAGGCCTCCAGAGGTCATCTTGTCACATGTCTGCCAGTGTGTTCAATGCCCAGGTCATTCTTGCCAGGTACCAATCCTAAAGCTCCCTAGAGGGGCAGATTTCCCACTGTCTCCAAGAAACTCATGCCCGAGTCCCATTCCCTCAGCTGTTGGGAGCGGTAGGATGCTGGATCAGGGTCCTGAGGGTGCGTGAAAAGAAAAGCAGATGGTTGAAGGAAGTTATTGCAAAGGCTTCAGTAAAGGGAGGAATCCTTATGAGGCTTTTGCCAACCGAGCACAGAGAGAGTATTAGAGGTCACTAGGGGATGACCTAGGGCTTTCTTTGGTGGAGATTATTTGGAAGTTGGGAGGGATGCTGTCCCCAATCCACTGTGATTTATTACTTAGTCCTCAAAGTAAGGGCAGTTGACACTTGAATAATATACCTACCTGTCATATCTGCCTAACAAATTCTTAACATAGTTAGGAAACAAGAAGGAAAGATGGAGGGGTTAGAGGCCAAGTTCGAATTTTCTTCATTGACTGATTCATTTATTCATCATCGACTAATTCATTCATTCATCATCTTGACAAATGTTCAGTAAGGAAGACAGACCCATTAACAATAAAAAAGGATTCTAAGGAGAGGTTATGGCAGAGCTGGGGGCCAGGGTTGGGAGAGGAGCAACATTTTATCATCATTAATTCTTCCCACAGAGATATGGATGGACATATACACACTACTATGTCAGATAGGTTACTGATAAAGACCTACTGTAGAGCATAGGGAACTCTGCTCAGTACTCTGTAATGACGTCTGTGGGGCAAAAAAATCCGGAAAAGAGTGAATATATGTATAACCTTTCACTATGCTGTACACCTGAAACTAACAGCATTATAAATGAACTGTACTCCAATAAAAATTAAAAAAAAAAAAATCTTCCCCTGCAGCGGGATTAGCCTAGACAAGTTCTTTTTCTCTCTCAGCTCAGCATCTATGCCCCAGCAGCCTCCCACCCTTCTCTGTGCCCCAGCCATGACTTGGCTCAATTACCACACCACTGTGCCATTAGAGTTCTGCCTAATCATCCCCCTTTCATCTCCAACCTCTTTATTGTGGTCTCAGATGCTCAACGTGGCCCCAGGAAAGAAATCATTAGCTTCTTGCAGCATCCAGAAACAGCAGCACCTTCCTATCTCAGGAGCAGAGGGGAAGGTGGCCACAGTTCAGGGATTAGGAGAGGAAAAGTGGCAGCAGAAGGAGGGTTTTGTTGTGACATGTTGCCTAGGCTGGTCAAAGTCAACTGGAGCCTGGCTGCCTATCTGAGCATCTCTCATCTATTAATCTGTGCAGCCTGCCAACCATTCCTGCTCGTATGTAAAAGCAGAGATTATAGCCCCTTCAACAGGGGCCTCTGGAGCCTGACTCTGCTGTGAGGAGGTAGGTTGGCAAAGGTGAGTGCAGGAAGGTTCCCTGCTTTCTGGAAGGATCAGAGCCCCTGCTTCCTAAGTCTCTCAGGTTCCATAGAACAAGGTGTTTCCAGTAACTAGAGCCTCCCTACCTTTGAAAAGGGAAATATTAAGGCCTGGGAGAGACCATGTGATTTTTATAAGGTCTCACAGGAATTCAGTGGTAAAGTGATGGTTAGAATCTCAGTGTTCTAATACATGTAACGTGGAGTCTTCCTTGTTCTGAGACTCTTCGTTCTGCTCTTTTCTCTAGTCAGCCCCAGGCAGAAGGGATTCAAGCAGGTCTATTTGGGAATCCCAGTTCTGCTCAGGATTGTTGTAGGAATTAAATGAGCTCAAGTGTGAGGGTGTCTCATGTAGCGCTCAAGACAGGCAAGGGTGTGGTCAGTGGATACTCTCCTTCCCTTCCGAAGTGTCCCAGCCCTTATCGTCACCTTCTGGAAACTCATTGGGCATCAGAGGTCCTGACCAACTTGGGTCACTCCTGAGTTTATTTAGGTCTCCATTTACAGGATGTGTCAGGAGCTCAAGTACTTTATGGGTAAGGATTAATTACTACCATGATTTAATATATTAGCTACCCACATGGTGAGATACTGCTTTAAATTCCTGTTTGAGAGGCAGTGAAGGAACTTTGTGAGGCTAATAAGATCTGTGCCATTAATTTGAATCTTGATGGTGTGGACAATGGAAAGTAAACCATTTTAGAGTATCTGTTTTAAGCCACACTTGTGCCTTTGCCGTAACCTGTTCCTTCATGATACATTCCCATAGCCACCTAGCATTCCTGGGAAGGCTCATGCTTCGTAGAGAGCAATGCATCTTGCAGAAGAAGAGGGGGGCAGTTTCCACCATGGAAGGATCATGGGAGGTGGGAGGAGAGAGGGAAGCAAGGACAGATTGTTTCTGTTATTCTCTCAGTGACTATTGTGATTTTAGTGACCATCTCTTTAGTCCAGAAAGTGGGCTGAAAAGTGACATGAAATTCATTTGTAGGCAAGTGCAAAACAAAACAAAACAAAACAAAAACCACATTCAGTGAAAAATATTTAAAGTGTGAGGCTTGTAAACTGCACTGTAGGAGAGAAAAGCCAGACCTGGTGTCAGAAGATCTTGCTTCCAGTCCTGGGTCTGCGGACTATCAGTTGTTCAGCATGGTTAAACTTGAAGAATTCACTCCAAGACTAAGAAGGGAGGATGGAGGGGTAGGGGTGGGGGTGGGGGGCTGTGGACCTGTGTGCTACAGGAGGTGTTTACCCACCCCTTCATCGGCACATGCTGAATCAGATGTTATTCGGTCCCACCTTGTTACACTCTGGGGTTTCCCCCACCAGGCCGTGCCTCCCCACATGGGGGGCCCAGTCTCAGACACCAGGAGAAGGGAGCGCCTCCTCTTCACGTGGAGCTCTTCCTGGGAAAGCAACCTTTGCTTGCTTTTGTTATCAGCTCCCCATCTATGTCAGTGTCCCTCTGCCTCGATCTCCCCAGAAAGCATGAAGGTGGTCCATAATGGCAGGCCAGTATTTTTATTCTAGGCTTATCTCAGTAGACCCCATACACATCTCTTCTCTTATCACTCAGTAGATGTTTAGAATGTGCACATACAGATGCTGGTCTTTGCAGGGTCTCTTGTCTCCATTCCAGCGTGGAGGGTAGTGAAGACAGAGTGGACTCTGGAGGAATGTTAGCTGCTTTCAACATTTCTTTCTGTATGTAAGTCTTGACACAATCCTTGGTGTGTGATCAACTTGACACCAGTGGCTACTGTTATGGTTATTACTGTTACTAAAACCAGCCCAAATTATCCATAGGGAGCAGTGGGCTCTGAGCTGTTCATGTGATGCAGAAGGGGCCCAGGAATGCCTTCACTGCTTCTCGAGGCTGTGCCTCCGTGCAGGCCTGTTTGGGCTCCTCTTCCTGCACATCACCATATCTGCAGTGCTCGGCCTCCGTGTGGTGTTCCAGCTGTCTGTGCCTCTCCTCCCTGCTGAACTGTGGCCCTCCCAAGGGCTCAAGGGCTCCATCTCTGGTGTATTCCTCTCTGTGTCCCTCCTTCATGGCACGGTGCCTAGCATAGAGCATGTCCTTAGGATAAATGAAATAAAAAGGAGACCCAAATGATGGATGTCACTGATATGTGTACTGCAGATGAACCACAGGACTACTCTCAATCTCCCTGGTGCCAGAGCCAGATGGCCTGGGGTTTGAATGCTGGCTCTGGAGCTTATGAGCTGGGTGAACCAGGCAGTGACTGGCACATAGTAAGCACTCTTGCCTGGAAGATCCTATGGACGGAGGAGCCTGGTGGGCCGAAGTCCATGGGGTCGCTAAGAGTCGGACATGACTGAGTGACTTCACTTTCACTTTTCACTCTCATTCATTGGAGAAGGAAATGGCAACCCACTCCAGTGTTCTTGCCTGGAGAATCTCAGGGACAGGGGAGCCTGGTGGGCTGCTGTCTCTGGGGCCGCACAGAGTCGGACACGACTGAAGCGACTTACCAGCAGTAGCAGCAGCAAGCACTCAGTAACTTGTATGGTTTCTTTTTTTAATCATCATTATAATTACGAGGTTTTGGTGGACCAGTCCCTGAAATAAATGAGTGCAGTTTTGGTCTCTATACCTTATATGCTATGTTCTAAGTCACTTCAGTTGTGTCTGACTCTTTGGAGCCTATGGACTATAGCCCTCCAGGCTTCTCTGTCGCATGGATTCTCCAGGCAAGAATACTGAAGTGTGTTGCCATTTCCTCCTCCAGGGAATCCTCCCAGGGATCAAACCCTTGTCTCATGTCTCCTGCACTGGCAGGCAGATTCTTTACCACTAGTGTTACCTACATACCTTAACTAAGAAATAATTTCAAAATCTTAGAAAAGGTAACTAGGAGGTGATGATAAGGAACCTCCTACCTCATGGCCTCTGTAATTGCTGTTCCCACTGGTTGGAATCCTGTTCCCAAGATACTCACATGGTATGATTCTTCATTTTTTCAGCTCTCTGCTCAAATGTCCCCTTATCAAAGGAGGCTTCCTGTTTGCATGGTAGAACCCCTCCCTGCCCCTACCCTGCTAGTCATCCTCTTCTAATTCTATTTCATTACTCTGATTTATTTTTCTTCTTAGCAATTATCACCTGTTTTATTGCATATTTTCTCATTTATTGTCTCTCCTCCTTACTAGAAAGTAAGAACCTTATAATCCTAGGGTCTAGAAAACTGCCAGTCATGTGGTGGGTTTCCTAAATCATTGTTGACATAATTGAATGGCAAAATTAAGTCTCTTCATTTAGAGAGGATAACAGCAGGGAAGGGGTTACATGGAAGACCGTAGGTTAAGAAAGGCCTATATTACATGAATATAGCCATTCCACAAACACCTGATAGAATAAGGAAGTCCCCATACCTGAAGGCTTGAGAAAGGTGAGAGAAAGAAAACGAAGTTCTGCTTTATACAACAGACCATAATTCAGGGGACTCCTTGCTCCAACAAATGATGCTAGCTGAAGAATAAGAATCCATTCATAGATTTCTGGACGCTCTGGTACTGTGTACTTAGCCATCTGGCAGCAGAAATTTCCATACTTTTACTTCATTTCACTCCTGCTGCCTTTGTTAAAAGTAGGATCTTGGGCAAATGCACACAGGGCTGGTTTCTGATTGACTGTTTTAGATGATTCTATGTGCCAGTGCAGTGAAAGAGAGAGGCAATAGGCAAGGAGTAAGTGTTGTTGAGAGCAAAGAGGATGGAGGGAGGGTCAGAAAGAGACAGAGTGGGGAACACCAGATCTACATTGCCTGTGGGTCCTTTGAAATGGGAGACACAGGGAAGAAACCGTGGAGGAAGTGTTCACATTTGAAAAGTTTGGGGGTTACTGTGAACCATAGGTTGGAGAGCAGTTATTTGTTCCATGATTCTTTCATTGAACCAACATTTATTGATAACCTGCTGTGCATCAGACACTGTTCTAGAAATGAGGGTTACATCAGTGAGTTTCTGTCCTCATACAGCTTGTGCATTCTAGGATGGGAAGAAATATAATGAACACATAAATTACGTATGTAGTATGTTGGTTGGTGCCAAGTACTACGGCAAGTACGACTCTGCGAGATGGTGGGGGACAGGGAGGCCTGACGTGCTGCAGTCCACGAGGTCGCGAAGAGTTGAACATGACTTGGCAACTGAACAACAACAACGCTATGGACAGAAAAAAAAAGGGGGAGGGTTGGGACGAGCTGGGATGGTGGAGTGGGGGCAGGGACAGCGTATGGTTTGTAATCAGGTGGCTGGGGAAGGCTGCATTTGATGGTGGCCTGAAGTTTCTGGTGTGGCCCCAGCCAGAGGCCAGACATTCAGCCACATGCTTCTCAGTCTCTTTTCTCTGTGCATCAGTCACTAGTGTTTCCTCTTCCATCCAAGTCCTTCCAGTTTATTCAGTAAAGCTTGGGCTCTGGGGACACACCGTGAACGAGATGGATGCCTTGGTGGACTTTCAGTCCCGACACCATGAAGGGTGCTGTGTTAGGACACTGTCAGGGCCCTGAGGCAGCACGGAGCAGGGAACCACCCTCTCCAGAGGGTGTCAGAGAAGCTTTCCAGACGAGATGGGAGGCTGAGTCAGTGTGGCCTCTCTTCATTTCCAGTCCTCTATCCTGCCCTTCTGCTAGTTCCTTTCTTTGTTGAATCCTGGGCATCAGAATCCTGGCCCCCTGAGGCCTATACTTCCTATTACCAGAAAATATTACTGGAGTATTACTGGAAATACAGAAATTACAGAAAGTATTACTGGAGTGACAGACTTTATTTATTTGTTTGTTTATTTATTTATTTGTTTTGGCTCCAAAATCACTGCAGATGGTGACTGTAGCCAAGAAATTAAAAGATGCTTATTCCTTGGAAGAAAAATTATGACCAACCTAGACAACATATTAAAAAGCAGAGACATTACTTTGCCAACAAAGGTCCATCTAGTCAAAGCTATGGTTTTTCCAGTAGTCATATATAGATGTGAGTGTTGACCTATGAAGAAAGCTGTATATAAAGAAAGTAGTCATGTATGGATGTGAGAGTTGGACTATAAGGAAAGCTGAGCACTGAAGAATTGATGCTTTTGAACTGTGGTGGTGGAGAAGACTCTTGAGAGCCCCTTGGACTGCAAGGAGATCCAGCCAGTACGTCCTGAAGGAAATCATTCCTGAATACTCATTGGAAGGACTTTTGCCAAAGCTCAAACTCTGATGCTGAAGCTCAAACTTCAATACTTTGGCCACCTGATGCAAAGAACTGACTCATTTGAAAAGACCCTGATGTTGGGAAAGATTGAAGGCAGGAGGAGAAGGGGATGACAGAGGGTGAGATGGTTGGATGGCATCACCAACTCAGTGGACATGAGTTTGAGTAAACTCCAGGAGTTGGTGATGGACAGGGAGGCCTGGCATGCTGCAGTCCATGGGGTTGCAGAGTCGGACACGACTGACGGAACTGAATTACTAGAGTATGCTGTGCTCTGCTCTACTATCTAAGGTAAGTTATAATCTCTTTGAAATCATAAAATGTCCTTTACCTCCTTGTTCTCTGGCACCATGCCCTGCTCACAGATGCTCACAAATACTGGCCACTGCTGTCATGGATGATAAAGATGAGGTATACCTGCAGAGAGCTCCTGAGAGTCACTCGCTGGCTTCCTTGGCTCTTCTCTCAGGACTCACAACTGAGAAAAGGTGTGGAGATAGGCCCAGGGCTCAGCAAAGACACAACTACAGCAGGAGAGTTCTAAAGGGGAAAATGGAGTCAGAAATAGGAACTAGGTCAGATTAAGAAGACGCATACCTGGGACCTTCCCCCTGCTGCAAGGCTGCATGGCCGTCTGACCTGTGAGGACCATGGCCAGGGGACACAGCAGCTATTGAGGTGCCTGTACTGTATCTGCTGTGGCTGTGGGTGGCCCTCAGCAAACTTCCCTGACACCTGCCACATCCCTTGCCACATACCTGAGCCCTGTTGTTACAAGGCCCTATAAGGGGGTGGGGCCCAGGGACAGGGACTTAACACCCCAAGCAATTATGCCCAGATTTCCCAAATATGCCCAACTTGAGCCTACAAAGAAACAGAAGCATGGCCATAGGGAAATCTGTGAGGCTTAACAATGCATTGTGTCAGGTAGATGCCCTAATTGAGGAGCTAAAAGCTTTTAAACTATCAAGTGTCCTTAATCCCCAAATGCTCTTAATCTTCTGAAACACCCTTGTATTCTTAGGAGCGTAAGGGTGGCAACAGCTATTATCCTCATTTAACTGGGGAATAGAGGCCAAGAATCAGTCATGAAGCCTAAGACAACAAGAAAGGTGAGATGGGGAGGAACTCGAAATCTGGGGATGGGTAGAAATCTGGTTGGGAAGTTCTCCTGGAAGAGGGCATGGTAATCCACTCCCATATTCTTGCCTGGAAAGTCCCTTGGATAGAGGATCCTAGAGGGCTATAGTCCATACGGTTGCAAGGAGTCAGACACAACTGAAGTGACTGAGCATGAACGCACACAAGCTTTGCTTTGAGGAAGGGATTCTGAAGTCAGTCTGAAAACCACAGCATCAGATTTGATTTGTTTATAGTGTGGAAATGGAGGCCTGTTGTGTACATGATGATGCACAGCTTGGCAGTGTCGGTGTCAGTACCCTGGGCCCCTGAGGCCTATGCTTCCTATTATCAGAAAGTATTATTGGAGTATGTTGTGCTCTGCTATACTATCTAAAGTAAGTTATAGTTTCTTTGAAATCATAAAATGTCTTTTACCTCCTTGTTCTCCAGCACCATGCCCCGCTCACAGATGCTCAACAAATACTGGCCAGTGCTGCTGCGGTGATGATAAAGATGAGGCGCACCTGCAGAGAGCTCCTGAGAGCCGCTCGCTGGCTTCCCTGGCTCTGGCCTCTCTAGCACTGTGCTTTTGGAAGTCAATGGGCCATAAGTCCAGGCAAGGCATCTCAAAGGGGTATTATTGCTCCCCAAACTGGAATCAAGATTGCCGGGAGAAATATCAATAACCTCAGATATGCAGATGACACCACCCTTACGGCAGAAAGTGAAGAGGAACGAAAAAAACTCTTGATGAAAGTTGAAAGTGGAGAGGGGAAAAGTTGGCTTAAAGCTCAACATTCAGAAAACGAAGATCATGGCATCTGGTCCCATCACTTCATGGAAAATAGATGGGGAAACAGTGTCAGACTTTATTTTTTTGGGCTCCCCAAATCACTGCAGATGGTGACTGCAGCCATGAAATTAAAAGATGCTTAACTCCTTGGAAAGAAAGTTATGACCAACCTAGATAGCATATTCAAAAGTAGAGACATTACTTTGCAGACTAAGGTCCATCTAGTTAAAGCTATGGTTTTTCCTGTGGTCATGTATGGATGTGAAAGTTGGAGTGTGAAGAAGGCTGAGTGCCGAAGAACTGATGCTTTTGAACTGTGGTGTTGGAGAAGACTCTTGAGAGTCCCTTGGACTGCAAGGAGATTTAACCAGTCCATTCTGAAGGAGCTCAACCTTGGGATTTCTTTGGAAGGAATGATGCTAAAGCTGAAACTCCAGTACTTTGGCCACCTCATGCGAAGAGCTGACTCACTGGAAAAGACTTTGATGCTGGGGGGGATTAGAGGCAGGAGGAGAAGGGGACGACAGAGGATGAGATGGCTGGATGACATCACTGATTCGATGGACGTGAGTCTGAGTGACCTCCGGGAGTTGGTGATGGACAGGGAGGCCTGGTGTGTTGTGCTTCATGGGGTCGCAAAGAGTCGGACACGACTGAGCAACTGAACTGAACTGAACTGAAGCTGTGCTTTTGGTTGTCTACTGGGTAAACATGAGCAACTCTGCTCTTATTCCTCCTTCTTTGAGCACTGGCCTGAAAGTGACTCAACTGGAAACGCAAGCTTCCAAGCTGTGTCCTTGACCCCATGCCTGTACTTACCGTTCTCCTCTTCCCCATCCATGTTCTTTTAACATCCGCCTCTTCCATGTAGCTGTTCTCATTCCTTAAGCCTCCAAGTAATCTTCCTTCTCTAATAATAATACTTTAAGCTATTATATATTGAGGTTTTTAGACTCCACACCAAGTGCTTTATATCCATTATCTCATTTGATGCTCACAACAAGCTTATGAGATAGATAATATTATTACAGGGAAGTAAGGCTAAAAGTTGTTGAATAATCTGTATGAAGTTGTAGAGGTAGTAAAGAACCAGAGCAAGATTTAAACCCAGGCAGTCAGACCCCAGAACCATAGTGAGCTCCGATTAGTTTTGAGCTGGTCATATTATGTATTATTTATTCATTGATGCCTTCTCCAAATATTTATTAGTCACCAACTACATTCAAAAGACCTTTGTCACTGTTAAGAGCATATGTTAACAGTCTTCATCCTTTTAGTGTCTGTATGTGTCAATATAATCCTCAAAATTTGACTGCACCCCCTTGAGAGCGGCTCCCCCCCTTGAGAGCGGCTCCCATTTCCTGCATCTCTTCTATTCCCACCTTCCTTCCCCGCCTCATTCACATGCTTAGCAGGGTGCTGGGTTCAGATGCTCGCCTGATTCATGAACTTGATTTCCTTACAGCGTCCACAGTCTGGGACACACGCGATGCATCCTCAGATCAGTGGGGAGCATAGACATTTTCGGGTCCATTTTACCTGACCCCAAGCAGCCCTGCCTACAATGATAGCATTCTAGGAAATGCCATCATCTAATTTAGGGGTTGGCAAACTGTAGTAATGGGCCAGTCAGTTACTGCTGCCTATTCTGTAAGACCCAGGACCCAAAACTGATTTTTATATTATTCATTACAAAACAATCAAAAGTAGAATACTATTTTGTAACACATAAAAATCATGTGAAATTAAGTTTTAGGTACATAAAAAGCTTATTGGAATGTGGTGATGCTCATTTGTTACATGTTGTTTATGGTTGCAGTTGTGCTGAGGCAGCATCACACCCTTGCTGGATATGCTACCAATTACAGTAGTGCAGTTACACCTTGACAGTGTCTCCAGGGCCACACTTACCATTATACTGTAACATTTTACTTTATTTTTTATTACCAGCGAACACCCATCATGTAAAGCAAAAAGAGAGAGAAAAGTAGACTTCAAATGTCACATTTTTAAGGCACTTTTAAGCTTCCCCAGTGGCTCAGTGGTAAAGAGTCAGCCTGCCAGTGCAGGAGACACAGGAGACGTGAGTTCCATCCCTAGGTTGGGAAGATACCCTGGAGGAGGAAATTGCAACCCACTCTCCTATTCTACTTTGGAAAATCCCATGGACAGAGGAACCTGGTGAGCTACAGTCCACAGGGTTGCAAAGAGTCGGACACGACTGAGCATGCACGCACCTAAGTGAAGGGTAGGGTTTTACTTTTTGACTTGCTATAGGATTACAGGGTAAAGTAGTACGTTTATTATGCAGTGACACAATATGATATATTGGATGTGATCAGACTAAATACTTATCACAGTGTTCCTAACTTATAGGAGGCAGCAAGTAGAAAAATTAGGGTTTCAAATGAAATATTTTTTCGTAGCAGAATTTCTCAACAAAAAATGAAAGAGAAACAGCATCCAAAGTAAGTTTCTGAGTGGCTCATCTGTGAGTCCAGTGAGGAAAGCTGTTTACCCATGTTGCGCTAATTAAGTCATATTCAATTGAAGCAGGTAAAGAAATATGTCCAGAGAAAATAAACTTGCTTAAGAAGACTAGGCTTTTGGAAAAGATTGAGGAAATAACATTAATATTCAGTTAAAAACAAAGCGAATAGTTTTGAATGCTTTTCTGTTGTTCCTGAGAGTTGATGGATGTTTCTGATGCTGCTCAATTGTTTATTTGAGGAGTAAATACTGAGTTTGGAGTGACTCAAGAATTAGCCTCTGTGAATAGCCTGCAAGGATCTTTTCAAAGTAAATAAAATACTAATTCCTGAAGTGGAATCTGCTAAACTATGTGACAACTGATGGTAAAAATACATGTGGAGAAGAAAAGGGCTGAGTTAGAAAAATTTTCAAGCTTGTGAAAATGTATTGTTAAAGTCTGTGATTAATTATGATGTTATCCATCAGCAGATAACTCTGAAAACTTGAAATCTTTCACGTTATGAAACCACTGGTGTCAGTCAGTGGTGAACTTCATTTGCTCTTACAAGGTTAGTCATGCCCAGTTCTGGGATTTTGGGGTCAGAAACCGAAGCTGAGTACCTTCACTTGCCCTACCACACAACAGTTCAATGGCTTAGCAGTGGCCATATTTCACTGTGATGTTTTGGGTTCAGGCTGAGATTGAAATTCTTATTGAATGAGAAGAATCATCTTCATCCACTGTTTTTGAACAAAATGGTTTTGGAAATTAGCTTTTGTGGCAGCCTTGATAATGTTTCTTAATAAATTTAAAGTTACAAGGGAAAACAGTGCTTAGCTATGAAACTTATGCTGTAGTAAAGTTATTCAAAGACAACTAACAATGTTTGAATCATAAGTAATGTCATACTGTTTTGTGGGCTTCCTGTTCTGTCCAAAGTTTAAATAAGAAATTGCATTTTCATTGCCATACATATTAGTAACATATATTTTCTGAGTTCAAACTACATTTTCAGCAGCGTTTTCCTGGACCTCAGTGCAAGTGTAAAGGAAATTTCTGTTTTTCAAGATCCATTTAATTGTGCAATTCAAAAGCTTTCTCCTTAATCTTCAACTGATAGGAGTGACTCTTTATTATGATGTTGTGTTTTAAGGCAAATATCAAGAAATGAATCTAGTAGAAGTCTATTAATATCTTCTAAAAAAGGTGAATGTGCTCAATTAAATTGATATTTGTGGATTGATATCAGTATTTGGCAATATGCATCCATGTGAGAAAACATTTTAAAATATATAAAATCTCATTACATGTCAGTAACAGATGAATATTTGCAATTGAGTTTGGGTGATGGGAAAAAATAACTTTGAGCCTCAATTAAATGAAATATTATTCCTTAAAAAGGAATTGCAGTTTTTCTCATTGGGTTTCCCAGGTGGCTCACTGGTAAAGATTCCACTTGCCATTGAAGGAGACATAGGAAACATGGGTTTGATCTTTGAGTCAGGAAGATCTCCTGGAGGAGGAAATGGCAACCCGCTCCAGTATGCTTGCCAGGATAATCACATGGACAGAAGAGCCTGACTGGCTACAGTCCATGGGGTTGCAAAGAGTTGGACACGACTGAGCACACACACAGTAGTAGTAGACCTATATTATAAAAAATTGTATTCAATTATTATTTTTTATATTTTGAACTTTATGAAAAGATTGTAGAAACTTGTTTTCCCTCTTGTTATATATAAAAAAGTATGTGATATACTTTCAGTCCACAAATGCCTAAAATATTTATTATCTGGATTTTATAGAAAGTGTTAGCCCACCCCTAATTTAATTTATACTGGAACTGTCCAGGGACAAGATAAACAAGCAGACAGACAATAACCAAAGATCTTATTTTCTTGAATCTCAGTTAATACTTAAATCCTTAGTGGAATGAACATAACAAAACAGAAACAGACTTAAAGATACAGAGAACAAACTCTTTGTTATTAGAGAGAAGAAGGGTAGGGAGGAGCAAAGACGGTAAAGGGTATTAAGAGGTACAGATTATTAGGTATAAAATAAATAAGTTACAAGGATGTAATGTACCGCACAAGAATATAGCTAGTATTTTATAATGACTTTATGTGGAACATAATCTATAAAAATGTTGAATCAGTATGTTGTACACATGAAAGTAAAATAATATCGTAAGTCAACTATATTTCAATTTTTGAACATTTTTAGTTCTGAAATTTATCTGATTTCTTTTTGTGCTGTCACATCATCAGCAAGGTCATCAGGTCATTGTGGGAATCAGTTTTAATTTGTTCTGAGTCAGTTCTTTGCAACAGAGTAATGAAACCCTTTATTTGCAATAAAGAAGCCCAAGCATTCAATAAAGAAACCCAAAGCTTTAGCGGCCTGAATTGGCTCAGTTGGTTTTAGGTTTATGGGAACTGTCGTCCTCTGAAGCAGACAGATGCCTCTAGGGATGGAAAAGGCAGAGGTTGAGGAAATCCTCTGGAGTGCTTGATGTGGTTGTGCAAGGGAGTAAATTCAGAGGTTTTGGACATACCTGGGATGTTGAAAGAGAACAGAGGGACCTCTTGAGTGGGGACAGAACCCTGGGCTCAAGGCAGGGATCAGGTGTGGCCTTTAGCTAAGCTCAGTCCTGTCCCTGGGTCAGAGTTGATACTTCTTCTGTCTTCCTTCAGACCTCTTTTGTTTGCTCTTTGCGTATTTGTGTTCAAGAAGGGAGGCAGTAACACTTTATTACAGATGAGGAAAATGAAGCTCAGAGAAGTTAAGTAGGTAACCAAAAACTTAACTGACACAGTCAGTATAAGGTGGAGTGAGGACTTAAAAACCAAGAACTCTGCCTCCCAATGCAATTTCTTTGCCCTCTGACTAGCACTATGCTGGACATGGCTGATTGATCAGAGGGTATCCAGAGGACTTCCCCCTTCGAAAGATATTGTGCTGCAAATCCAGGGTTAGTTTTGCTCATTGCTTTCTTGAGGCACCCTCTTTCAAGATGCGAATTGGCATATTAAAGCTGTAACGCTCTTTTTTTTTTTGCCATGCCACGTGGCTTGCGAGATCGTAGTTCCCTGACCATGGATCGAAACTGGGCCTTTGGCAGTGAAAGAAGAGTCTTAACCACTGGACCATCACAGAATTCAAGACATTAACACTCTTTTAAGTTCTTTTCTTTGTTTACCACATCTAAGACAAGAATGTTTGTGTTAGGAGTTTTACAAGCAGAGATGACAAGGGTTCTGAAAAGGTAAGTGAGGGATGCTGAATTTAGATTTTTTCCTTTTCATAGTTTTGCTTGGAGCCCCATAGGACTCATGTCACATGAAAACTTGTTCTCCTCCTGGGGGAAGAAGGAGGAATCTGGACTCTTTCAGGTAATCTCAGCAGTTGGCCTCTTGTCTGAACCTCTCACCAGGTGCAGGCCTGTCCCGGTGCCCCTCCCCATGGTGGTGTCCAGCCTCTGTGTGGTCCTTCCCTCTGATGGAGGAGGCCCTGGGAACTGCCCACACCTGGGCAGTTACAGCCATGGGGGATATCCATCTGCTTGGAGCTATAAAGCTACCTGGGAACTCTGTTCCTTGGTTTCTATTCTGCCTTCTACAGTGTACATCAGGGCCCATCAGATTCTTCCTTCAGGTGATTTCAGAAAACAATCGTCCAGGCTTCCTCTTGTATCTCCTCTTCCCTGCCTCTATCTCTTTTGTTCTTTAACTTTTTGTGTATGACAGGCTCTCCAGAACACTTGCAATCCTGGCTGCCAGCTCTGGTCACACTATAATTTGTCAGCTCCTCTCATAAAGCTAGCACTCAGAACTGACAGGTCCCATTCGTTCACGTTTGTCTATTCAATAGACATATATGTGGGCTTCTTCTATGTTGAGTCTTGGGCACATGCCTGGGGGATACAAGATCAGATTCAGTTCCTGGCTTTGTGGTGCTGATTAATTTAATTATCAGATAGTAAAACTCCTTCTCTCACCTCCAGTCTGTCTATCGCACCCCCTTTTCTTCTCTTTGAGGAAGACACAGGCAGAGACAGGCCAAAGTTTCACAAACAGAGGGTTGGGAAAGGCTCTGGGTGAGTTTTGAGGCAGGGCTCTGTTGGCTCAGCCAGTCGTGGGGAATGCAATGTCTGGGCGCAGTTTTTCACAGCTATCAAAGTCTTCCCCTCAGAGCAGTGAAACGACATTTCTCTTTAATGTCTTCCCTGGCCCTGGAGCACCAGCTTGAATCAAGGCTGGCTCAGTTGTCTCAGGCTGGCCCCCTGGCTGATTCTCAGAGCGCTGGATGCCCACTGTGGCAGTAGATGGTGCAGGTCAGTGTGGCTCCTCGGGCCAGCCTTAGAGTAGTGACAGCCCGGGCACAGCCTGCATGGCAGTAGTGAAGCAGAAACGTGGTCTCCTTCCCCAGGCTCAGGAACAGCAAGAGACCAACCGAGAACAGTATTATTTTTAGTCTCGTTGCTCATGTTTCATTATTGCTTTTATTTTTGTGTACTGATTGTTCTGACCATGCACAATCCAAAGAAGAGTTTCATCTCTACAGACAGCCTGGGCCTGGGAGCTCACCCAAGTCAGAAGAAACGAGAGGGCATTATGAAAGAGCCAGACCTGAAGAGTAGGGCCTCCCCCAGGCGACAGAGCTGGAGCTGGGGCTGGTGGCAGGATTCTGACTTTGAAGAGGATGAGACACATTGGGATGAGAAGTGTGATGGCCTCTCAGCCTGAGTAGAAAGGAGGTGCATTTCAACCCGTTTCCCACATGGTGGGCTTGGGAGCATGGGGCCCACCTCTAGTGTTCCTTCTTACCTGAGGGACTGCAGACCTGGCTTTGGAGTGTGACCTGGTTATTAGAGAGGAAGGGGGTTATAAGGTTGAAATAGCTTAAGATCAGGGCCAAAATGAACAGACCCAGAAAGTCTGGAAGAGAATAAAAGTCAGAGTGATGGTGATATGATGAAGTTTTAGGTTCTGGCTGGGCCTTGAATTCTTGCTTTGAAATCTGTTTGTCCTCGTAGCCATGGAGCACTTTGCAGCTGGGCTGAGCACTAACCAGCCACTCAAACCTGGATTCCACTGGAGAGTCTTCTACTATCCACTGCCAAACCAGGCGTCCTTGGGCTAAATACTCCCCTCTCTGTTCCAGCTTCCACTTTTGTTGACTCATGAGCCAAGGAGGGGGTGTATGAGTGTCTGTGGACACCTGGTGGCAGTTTAGAGGAATTAAAGCCAGGCCATCAGAGAGCGGAGCTCTGTGTACATTGCACAGGTATGTGTCATGGGTCCCAAAGCACTGCCTGGGTTTGGAAGCTAAGTTAGTCAATCTGATATCAGTCTGAGAGTTTCATCCTGGGAAGATGGTCCTGTTTTATAGTTCAGATTTGTCTAGAAATTTATCCTTGTTGCTTGCCAAAATGCTCAGATTCGATTTAGTTTGACTATTAATTCCCATGTCTTCTTCCCAAGTGGGGCTAGTGGTAAAGAATCTGCCTGCCAGTGCAGGAGGGACAAGAGACACAGGTTTGATTCCTGGGTCAGGAAGATCCCCCAGAGTAGGAAATGGCACCCTACTCTCCAGTATTCTTGCCTAGAAAATTCCATGGGCAGAGGGGCCTGGCGGGGTATAGTCCATGAGACCACAAAGAGCTGGGCAGAGCTGAGCACATGGGACTTCTGTAAACAATTTCCTCTCTTGGTCCCACAGATTTTATTCTAGAGGTAAAATGCTTATGGATCTGGGACTAACTGAGTGTGTGAAATATACCAGAAGTATTATGGTGCTTAGCAAAACTTTCAAGTTCCTATTATCATCCTCATTTCATGCAAAAATCTGAGGCAGGAAAGAGGTTAAATGACCTACCTGAAGTCACATAGCTAGTTAAAGAGAGGGAGTAGGTTTGAACCCAAATGGTCTACTACAGATCTCTACCTTTAAGCTTGAATAAACCACTGATGGTTTGACATTCATGTACGTTTCTTGAGGGATCCTGAAAAAGCTCTTCAGTCAGTTCAGTTGCTCATTCGTGTCCGACTCTTTGTGACCCCATGGACTGCAGCATGCCAGGCTTCCCTGTATATCACCAACTCCTGGAGTTTGCTCAAACTCATGTCCATTGAGTCGGTGATGCCATCCAACGATCTAATCCTCTGTCATCCCCTTCTCCTCCTGCCTTCAATCTTTCCCAGCATCAGAGTCTTTTCCAATGAGTCAGTTCTTTGCATCAGGTGGCCAAAATATTGGAGTATCAGCTTCAGCATCAGTCCTTCTGATGAATGAATATTCAGGACTGATCTCCTTTAGGATGGACTGGTTGGATCTCCTTGCAGTCCAAGGGACTCTCAAGAGTATTCTCCCATGCCACAGTTCAAAAGCATCAATTCTTCGGTGCTCAGCATTCTTGATAGTCCAACTCTCACATCCATACATGACTACTAGAAAAACCATAGCTTCGACTAGGCTAGTTTGTGGGCAAAGTAATGTCTCTGCTTTTGAATATGCTATCTAGGTTGGGCATAACTTTTCTTCCAAGGAGCAAGCGTCTTTAATTTCAAGGCTGCAGTCACCATCTGCAGTGGTTTTGGAGCCCTCCAAAATAAAGTCTGTCACTGTTTCCATTGTTTCCCCATCTGTTTGCCAAGAAGTGATGGGACCAGATATTATGATCTTAGTTTTCTGAATGGTGGGTTTTAAGCCAACTTTTTCACTCTCCTCTTTCACTTTTATCAAGAGGCTCTTTAGTTCTTCACTTTCTGCCATAAGGGTGGTGTCATCTGCATATCTGAGGTTATTGATATTTCTCCTGGCAATCTTGATTCCAGCTTGTGCTTCTTCCAGCCTAGCATTTTGCATGAGGTACTCTGCATACAAGTTAAATAAGCAGGGTGACAATATACAGCCTTGACATACTCCTTTCCCAAACCGGAACTAGTCTCTTGTTCCATGTCCAGTTCTAACTGTTGCTTCTTGACTTGCATACAGATTGCTCAGGAGGCAGGTCAGGTCTGATGTTCCTGTCTCTTGAAGAATTTTCCACAGTTTGTTGTGATCCACACAGTCAAAGGCTTTGGCATAGTCAATAAAACAGAAGTAAAGTTTTTCTGGAACTCTCTTGCTTTTTTAATGATCCAGCAGATGCTGGTAATTTGATCTCTGGTTCCTCTGCCCTTTCTAAATCCAGCTTGAATATCTGGAAGTTCACGGTTCATGTATTCTTGAGGCCTGGCTAGGAGAATTTTGAGCGTTACTTTGCTAGCATGTGAGATGAGTGCAATTGTGTGGTAGTTTGAGCATTCTTTGGCATTGCCTTTCTTTGGGATTGGAATGAAAACTGACCTTTTCCAGTCCTGTGGCCACCACTGAGTTTTCCAAATTTGTTGGCATATTGAGTGCAGCACTTTCACAGTATCATCTTTTAAGATTTGAAAAGCTGAACTGGAATTCCATCACCTCCACTAGCTTTGTTCATAGTGATGCTTCCTAAGGCCCACTTGACTTCGCATTCCAGGATGTCTGGCTCTAGTTGAGTGATCACACCATCGTGATGATCTGGGTTGTGAAGATCTTTTTTGTATAGTTCTTCTGTGTACTCTTGCCACCTCTTCTTGATATCTTCTGCTTCTGTTAGGTCCATACCATTTCTGTCCTTTATCGTGCCCATCTTTGCATGAAATGTTCCCTTGGTATCTCTAATTTTCTTGAAGAGAGCTCTAGTCTTTCCCATTCTATTGTTTTCCTCTATTTCTTTGCACTGATCACTGAGGAAAGCTTTCTTATCTCTCCTTTCTATTCTTTGGAACTCTGCATTCAAATGGGCATGTCTTTCCTTTTCTCCTTTGCCTTCAGCTTCTCTTCTTTTCACAGCTCTTTGTAAAGCCTCTTCAGACAGCCATTTTACCTTTTTGAATTTCTTTTTCTTGGGGATGGTATTGATCACTGCCTTCTGTACAGTGTCATGAACTTCTGTCCATAGTTCTTCAGGCACTCTGTCTTACTCCAAAGTATGTTTTCCATTGAGGGTGTATAGTTGTGTAATGTTTACCATCAACATTTCCAATTTCTCATAGCACCTATGAAGGGTGACATTAGAGAGAATTTATTCACTGGCTATTTTCATTGTCTTATTGAAGAAAAGTGGTAGAGAGGCTAGAAGGAATTGTTGCATTCTGCCACAGAATGTCAATAAATCACATCCTACCTCCTGCTCTGTTTCTGGACAGTGTTGGAACATTAAGCAGGAAGAAAATACAGTAGCCAGAAGGCTACTTTCTTACTGATAATCATTCAGTTATAGGCTGTGGCTCTAGATCTGTTGCTGGCGATTACTCATGACTAATGGTAGACCCCATGGTTAGGCAGAATTACCTACCTAATGGCAGTCCTGGGCTTGGGAAGGCTTCCTTGAACTTATGTAGGTCCCTGCTATGCCCTGGAGGATCTCTGTAGCTCCTAGCAGAAGGATAGCAGACCTGAGCCAATTACCCTTACTAAATTTTACCAATCAGATAAGTCTTTCTACCATTTCAAGGGAGGAGACAAAAAGACGTGGAAAGAGGCCAGATATGGGGAAAGGCACTCACATCCTCCAGAGACCTTAGACATCTTGTTGTCTTGCCTTCTTATCCTACAGATACAACAGAATTGCATGGAGGGAAAGGACTCTGATAAACAAGTGTTGCAAGGTCATCAGGGAGCAGAGCCAGGAAACTATATATCCTGACCTGGGTCCAGACTCCACCTACTTTGCACTATTTAGTTCTCCTCCAGGAAGAGTGAGCAGTGGGAGTGCTCTAAGACCTGGTGAGCAAGGGCCCTGGTGGGAAGGGAAGGAGGACGGAAGCCATGAAGCCGGGGTGCCTTGTGAACAGAGAATAGAGTGGCCCCCTCAGCACTTCAAAGCATCAAATATTGGAGTCAAACTTTCTTTCCTCTGGTGTCCTCCTCACAGTTCCACCTAGGTGGACGCTGGAAAGACTATTTGAGATGACTCACTCTATTAGGTTCCAAACTTGGAAAAGAGTATGTCAAAGCTGTATATTGTCACCCTGCTTATTTAACTTATATGCAGAGTACATCATGCGAAATGCCAGGCTAGATGAAGCACAAGCTGGAATCAAGATTGCCAGGAGAAATATCAATAACCTCAGATATGCAGATGACACCACCCTTACGGCAGAAAGTGAAGAAGAACTAAAGAGCCTCTTGATGAAAGTGAAGGAGGAGAGTGAAAAAGCTGGCTTAAAACTCAACATTCAGAAACCTAAGATTATGGCATCTGGTCCCATCACTTCATGGCTAAAAGATGGGGAAGCAATGGAAATAGTGACAGACTTGGTGATGGACAAGAAGCCTGACGTGCTGCAGTCAGTGGGGTGGTAAAGAGTTGGACCCGACTGGACGACTGAACTGAATTAACTCTATTAGGATTCTTCAGTGAAACAGTGCTAATAGGATTTATATATATATATAGGGAAAGTTTTATTGTAAGATATTGGCTCAGGCAACTATGGAGGCAGGCAAGTCCAGCGTCTTCAACTTGGAGACCCAGGAGATCCCATGGTACATATGAAGTCTGAAGGCATTTCACTGGCGAATTCCCTCTTGCTCAGATCATTGTCGTTGTTCAATCATTAAGTCATGGCTGACTCTTTGGGACCATACAGACTGCAGCATGCCAGGCTTCCCTGTTCTTCACTATCTCCCAGAGTTTTCTTAAACTCATGTCCATTGAGTTGGTGATGCCATCCAACCATCTCATCCTCTGTTACCCCCTTCTCCTTCTGTCCCCAATCTTCCCCAGCATCAGGGTCTTTTCCAGTGAGTTGGCTCTTTGAGTCAGGTTGGTGGGTGTTTTTATTCTATTTACAGCTTCAGTTGATTGGATAAGATCTACTGATGTTATGCATAGCAACCTGCTTTATTCAAAGTGCACTAATTTAAATGTTGAAAGTGAAAGTCGCTCAGTCAAGTCTGACTCTGTGACCCCATGGACTATACAGTCCGTGAAATTCTCCAGACCAGAATACTGGAGTGGGTATCCTTTCTCTTCTCCAGGGGATCTTTCTAACCCAGGAATCGAACTGGGGTCTCCTGCGTTGCAGCTGGATTCTTTACCACCTGAGCTATCAGGAGAGCCCTTTAATGAAACATCCATGTAGTATTTATTCAGTTATTTCCTTTAAACCAATGTCAACCTCTCACTTAAAAAAGCCTCAGAGAAAAATAGTATTTGAGAAAAGGGGTTGTTATACTAGTAATTTCTTTTTAAAACATTTAAGAGTAAATAATTCAAGAATTTCTAAAAAGCTTAAGGTAAGGTGAAGTCACTCAGTCATGCCCAACTCTTTGCAACCTTGTGGACTACTAGGCTTCTCTTCCGTGGGATTCTCCAGGAAAGAATACTGGAGTGGACTGCCACTTCTTTCTCCAGGGAATCTTCCCGACCCAAGGATTGAACCCAGGTCTACCCGCATTGAAGGCAGACACTTTAACCCCTGAGCCACTAGGGAACCCATTACGTGGTACCTAAAACTATCTTGTATCCTCCTTTAGGGAAACAGTGTCAACAGAGCTGCAGTTAAGGAACAAGCCTGACGCCCCCGCCTGACCACTAGGGGGCATACTTGGGCGCCGTCCCAGAAGCCCCGGGCTTTTATCCTATCGTGAGGTGCTGAGCCCCTTCCCCTGGACGGCTGCCACGGTGCTCCCAGACCCGGGCGCCATGAGAGGCCCAGAGCTGAGCCCTGGGGTGCCAAGGCCGCTCGCTGTCCTGAAAGGGCTGCTGGAATTCGTAGGGGAGCTAAGGCCGGGACTCTGGCACGGCGCCCTCCCAGATGCGGAGGATCCTTGCAGCAGAGCCTTTTCACCGAGGAGGAGGTGGGAGCGAGCGGGGGTGGTCGGGCAGCCCAGCTGCCTCCTGCACTGGGGCTGTGTTTGGAAAGTGCGAGAGGCCCTGCTTCAGGTATCTGCCTCAGAGACACTGGTGTGCGTGGCCTTGTCTGACCCCGGGGAAAGTAGAGAAGGCTACTTCCGGAAAGAGTGTCAGGGTCTGGCTGACTCAGCCAAGTGAGGCTCTTGGGAGCATCCTAGGGTCACATGGCCTTCTGGGGAACGTCCACCTTCTTCTGTGGTGGCCAGGATGAACTGGGCGGCGTTGGGATCCAAAGCCCAGGACTGAGGTCGTGCCTGGCTTGAGGGGAGGCAATACCGTGCCTTGATTTCTCTTATCAGTATTTTAATTTAAATGGTTTCACTACTTTGCTGCTGCTAAGTTGTTTCAGTCGTGTCTGACTCTGTGCGACCCCATAGACGGCAGCCCAGCAGGCTCCCCTGTCCCTGAGATTCTCCGGGCAAGAACACTGGAGTGGGTTGCCATTTCCTTCTCCAGTGCATGAAAGTGAAAGGTGAAAGTGAAGTTGCTCAGTCGTGTCCGACCCTCAGCGACCCCATGGACTGCAGCCTACCAGGCTCCTCCGTCCATGGGATTTTCCAGGCAAGAGTACCAGAGTGGGGTGCCATTGCCTTCTCTGTTCACTACTTTACTTAAGCGAAAACACTTGTTTGAAAAGGAAACTTTCTTCAGCTATAAAATGGTAGTCATGGTATGTGTGTCAATGGATTGATGTACAGATAAAACAAATTAATATATGAAAGTTCTTTAAACAGTACCTGACATTTAACAACTCAGTATGTGGTACTGACTAGGAAACACTGGGACATACAGTCCTTCAGAGGAGGTTTTAACTCTCTTCCAGAAACTTTCCTGATGGCTCAGACTGTGAAGGATCTGCCTGCAATGAGGAAGACCTGGGTTTGATCCCTGGGTTGGGAAGATACCCTGGAGTAAAGGAATTCTCCAGTATTCTTGCCTGGAGAATTCCATGGACAGAGGAGCCTGGCGGGCTACAGCCCATGGGGTCACAGAAAGTAGGACATGACTGAGTGACTTTCACCACCATTCCAGAAACTTTCGGAAGCTGCTGATTTGCAGTCTAGCTTTCTTCTTTTTAATGGGTAGCCTGAGTGTCCTCACTTGCTGAAAGGAGACGTTCCCTGCAACTCCATTCCCTACTGGAAATTCATCAGGCTAATTGCTGAGGTAGCTACTAAGTAGGATTGCCAGCAGATGGCCCTAGTGCACTGTGGTTGCGTTTGCCTTTTCGGGTTTAATTTAGGGATGTTTGACAGTGTGGGCAGGAGATTTCTTACTGTAGTTTTTTCCCTTCATCAAATTTTGGCCTTTATTTGATTCATTATTCAAATATTTATTGGATGCTTATTCTGTTCCAGATGTTATTCATAGACTTGATATATATCAATGAACTGGAACAGAGAAAGAGCCTTGCTCTTCACGGAACTTACATTCTAGCAGGCAGCAGTAAAGGTGATAGATAAATGATACAGTATGTTAGAAATGTTATGGAAAAGTGTAAATCAGGGTGTGTGTGGGTGAGGCTGTTGAAATAGACTGGTTGCAGTATTGAATAGGGTGTTTAGGATAGGGCTTATTAGGGCGGTGAGATTTGATCAGAGTCAAAAGAAATGAAGTTAACCAAGCAGAAATCTGGATAAAAAGTAAGTATGTTTTTATTTGAGGCAGTTACATGTGTGCATGCTAAGTCACTTCTGTTGAGTCCGACTCTTTGCGACCCTACGGACTATAGCCCACTAGGCTCCTCTGTCCATAGGATTCTCCAGGCAGGAATATGGGAGTGGGTTGCCATACCTTCCTCTGGGAATCTTCCCAACCCAGAGATTGAACCATCTTGCATCTTTTGCACTGGCTGGCAGGTTCTTTACCACTTGGAAATTCCCGGAGCAGTGACATTTACCCTGTTGAGGCTCAGAGAAGTGAAATGACATGGCTGAGGTTGTACAAAGCTGAGGTTGCTTACAAAGGTGGTAGAGTCCCTCCCAATTTCTAGCTCCATCTTCCTTTACCACACATGGCATTCTTTGTTTTCCAGGGTGTTGGAGATTTCCTGTAAACATGCAATTATGTCTTTCCTCCAGCTCCTCTCTATCCCTGTTTGTCAGTCTTTTCCATACTCTGTATAATAGTACATATTTTTCTTTTTTAAAACAAGCATAGCTTGCTTAAGTGATGACTTAGATTGGCTTGGCATATTTCCACAATTGGGTAATACCAAACTTCTCTGTGATCTTTCTTTTTTATGTAATCAATAAATATGTATTTGCTTCATGCTATGGAAGATAGAACTGAGGCATGGTCCCTGCATCTAAGAGACTAATAACCTATCCGTAAACACTTTTGACCTTTATTTCTTCTCTAGTATAGATACTTTCCCCAAACAGGTCCACTGATGATCTGTACCTACAGCTTAACCTTAGAATTGAGTTGGGTTATCAGACTTAGTCACCCAGTCTTGGTATATAGGTTCTTGAACTCTGCCCTAGATTCCTTTTGTTGCCAGTTGATGCATGATGTCCCTGGTTATCCCCCAGTCACAAGTCTACACTACCTGTAGCCTGTTTTCAGACCAGGTCTGTGAGATCAGGCTTATGCTTTATCCTCTATTCATTGGCTTTGATTACATACCCCCATCTAGACTTTTAGTCCCTCACCCAGAACTATCTCCTTGCCACCTATATTCATAATTTTAGAAATCTCTCCAATCTCTTGATTGGAGACTTTATGTCTTCCTGTTTGGAAATTATGCTTCTTGGACACTGCTATGTAGACTTGTGGACTTGGAGATATTCTTGCTTCCCTAAACTGCGTCTCTGAGCCTGAGTTATTTCTCTCAGCCTTTGGCCCTGAGAACTCTGGTTGTATACTGAATTCAAGTTTGAAAGAAGACACAACTGCATAAAAGCTTTCTTTCTTTTTTTTTTTCTAACCTACTTTTATACAGAGTATGGAAAAGACTTCCAGACAAGGATAGAGAAGAGTTGGAAGAAAATAAAGAATATGATGCAACATATGAATCTGTGCTCTTCCTTTGCCCCAGAGTGAGTGTGAGGATTTTTTTTTTTTCTTCTGAAAAGAAAAGCATCAGTGTGTTTTCTGAATAAGACCTTGATCAGGGTAAGCAGTTCTTTGTGTAGCACATGGCATTCACCCCAGAATTAAAGGAGTCCCTTTAAATGCATGTGTCCAGTGTCAGCAAATAGTTTTCTCTCTCTAATGTGGGCATCCTAGAGCCAGCCTTTGTTTGTGTCACTAAGGTGATTGCAAGTTTTGTAGAGAGGCCCTTTCATTCTGTGGAGGTTAAACATGGTTGGCATGTCTTGGCATGAGTGAGTGGGCTGAATTTCTCCTACCCCAAAAGTGGCATTTGCAAGTTCCATCCAATTATTCCTCTTCCTTTCTGGAATACCTGCTGATCTTCCTCTTTACCATTCTGACTTGTCACTTCTCTATTCTGTCTTGAGAAGAGTTAAGTCTTAGGATATGATTTTACCTTGTTCATTTGGGTTCATTTGGACTCACCTCAAGTCTCTTCATATATGACCTCTGTCTCCAATATTCCTTTGACACTTTCCCACAGGTGTTTCCAGGGCTAAAACCAAACGTGGGCTTTTCCAAGCAAGAGTACTGGAGTAGGGTACTGCCTTCTCCGAAAGCAGAGTCATCTCTTTGTTGACAATATTCTGAAATACCTCTATCTGCTCCCTTGGATGTGCGTGTGTGTATGTATAAAATGTAATTTTTTTCTAAACTCACATGGTTAAACCATTACTGTACCTTATTTACAACTTTTTCACTCATTGTTATGTGTAAATAATCAATATGTACACAATAGTTCATTCTTTTTAAGTATTCCATAACATTGCAAAATGAGGATATTGTGTAGTTTATTTATCCATTTACACATTCTTCATTACAAGCAGTACTGCATCAGTCTCATAAGTATCTTCCCACACAAGATAGTCAGTGTAGTGCTTTATAAAAAATTGCCACATTATTCCCGAGTGACTGTATTGTTTCACTTACCCACAGGAAAACACTTGGTGTTGCCAGTATTTTAAATTTTGGCTGTTCTAAGGGTTTGCAATAGTACTCATTATGTTTTCATTTGCATTTTTAGATAACTAATGACATTAAGCATCTTTTCTTGTGTTTATTAGCCATTTGTGCATCTTGTCTTCTAAGTGTCTGTTCAAACTTTTGCTCTTTTTTAAATTGAATTGTTTGACTCATTAGTTGGTTTAAAAATTTCTTTATATATTCTGACTTGTTTGTGAAGGATTGGACCTGGAAAATAACTATTTGAGTTAGTTCCTTGTCTGACTACTTGTGTGTGAGAATGAAATGAAACAGAAATGAGACAAATCTCAGTATTTGATCACCATTATTTATCGTTAGTTTTACTACAGTTCAACTATTTGAACCCAAAGGCTTGAAACAAATATGTTACAATCAAAGCAAGAAACTACATAACCATGGCACATAGTCTTCCTTTCCATATGAGTATAAATGATATTTTCCTATGTGGAAACGCCAGTGAAATACAGCAATAGTTTGGAACCATTGTATTTTCTTGCTATTGCTTTTCCACAGTTTTTAAACCTGAAACAAATTCTTTTGAGTTGGTGGGGGTGAAGGAGGGAGGTCTTTCTTGATGAAACCAAGTCAGAGCCCACATTTGGATCCTTTCATCTTGAACTGACTCTTCACTGCTTTTTAAGAAATATGCTCTAACACACTGGCTGTGAAGAAGCACCATCTGTTTTAATGTCTCTTGTTAGCTTACTAATTAAAGATGCACCTAAGAATAAAGGCTTGGTCTGATAAGCAAAGAAACTAACAGAGCTTATCTTTACTTTTAGGGCCTTCTCCTTTCTGCCACCATCCAGTATGGGGCATGCCAGGAATTGTGGTCCATGTTGCTATAAGAGAAGCTTTGGTTCTAGAACTGGTAATGTAAATTTTTTGCTCTTTAGAGATGAAAGCTTAGCTTTGGCATCCTGTAATGAGCAAGGAGCTGTCAAAACGACAGCTAAGCCTCAAGTTCCTAAAATGTTTTGCATTATTCTTCCAAATTTATTCCCATACCTTATTTATTTCTAAAACAGTAGTCCTCATAGCCTTACATTGTTTGAAAGGAACCCTTTAACAAGGAATTGAGTATAAGGTATTGGTAGTATTGGATTTAGACTGTCCATCAGTTCAGTTCAGTTCAGTCGCTCAGTTGTGAAGGATGTAAACTGTCTAAAGTCACAACTTGAGGAGCTTTCTACTTGCCTATAACTGCTTCCTGGTTGCCCTTCATTATAGTTTTTCTTTTGCCCTTCATTATAATTTGATGGTTACAACCAGATTCCCTTTGACCTTGGCTGCATCCTTGGCTTTGTTGTCTACATGTCCCTGATTATCCACGAATACTCTCATATCCATCAAATTTGCTTCTTGATGAGCTACAACTTCTGCTTATTTCTTTTTGACTTTCTACCCTGACCATTCCTGGCTGTTTCTTCTTGATCGGTTGGTGTGTGTGTGCTGAGTTGCTTCAGTCATGTCTGACTTTTTGCGACCCTGTGGACCGTAGCCTGCCAGGCTCCTCTGTCCATGGAATTCTCCAAGCATAAATACTGGAGTAGGTTGCCTTGTCCGCCCTTCTCCAGGCTATCCTCCTGACCCAGGGCTCAAACTCACATCTTTTAGGACTCCTGCATTGGCAGGCAAGTTCTTTATCACTAGCGCCGCTGGGGTTTGAGTCTATTTGGGGTTTATGATGCCCATCATGAGTTCCACTTGAGCCTGACCTACCTCTCCTTTGCAATTAAAGTTGTTCATAGCTTGAATACTGACCAGATCTAGAACCACCTTATTTAGAGCAAGATGAGTGACACAAACCAGACCCATATTGTTCAGAACTAGAACACTGACCCAAGCCAGATCCATGTTGACTCTGAGCAAAACACTGACTTGAATTCCTAGAGTATATATATTAAAAAGGAGCCTGGTACCCAGAGCCTGTTTGCCTTAGAGCACATTCTCATAATTGATAGCCTTTAAGAGTATTCTACTCCTGCTCACTTATGTGGTTCACCAGAGGAACAAGTAGGATGGAGACTGAAGCAGCTTAAGGATGCTGCTAGTTGGGGACAGTAGCCTTTGTATAGAAGGAATAATGGTCTATCTTAGGGAGGAACTGCTTTCTCTGAGATGTCCTAATTCATTCCCAGACAAGCCCAACTCTGCCTCCATCTCTACCTCCCAGGTGTTTACCTTCTCACTTCCTTGCCTGTCCACCTGAGATTGTGTTAGCAGTTCCCAAATCTGGGTTAGTCTCAACCCCACTTGCCAGAGTCTCTGGACACTACAAAGAAAGACCTCTTTGCTGTTCAATAAAGAGTAAAGCATAATGCATTGATAATGAATTTTGTGGGCTTTTAATTGAAGTTGAGTGGCCATCAGGGGCACAATGTCAGTGAATCATGGAATCTGATCTTCAGAAAGAACCTTGAAGATCATCTAGTCAAACTTTCTTTTTTAAACTTAATTTTCATATACAAAATTCTAGTCAGTGTGTCACCCATGATATTATTACTTCCTGGAATGGATAATGTCTGCAGAGGCCCTCTTGTCTCTTAGTACCTAAGTCTGTTTATGAAACCTTAGTGGGCACTCATAGATGCAGCTTCCACTCAGCCAGCATGGAACCTTGGGAAGAAATCCATGCTCTTTAGAATGGTATCCAGGCTTCCTCATGATCTAAGTTGTGGCTTGTCAACAGCCACATCTCCTCATTCCCTATTCCTCTTTGTGTTCCACCGGTTATTAATTTCATAAACCTTCCTGAATATACCAAACTATTTCCCCTCATTATCTGCCTGGCAAACTCCTATTCATTTTTCAGACCTATCTTTGATATTCTGTAGGTAATCCTACTTGAGATGCTTGAGAGAGTATGATTGTGTCCCAATTATTATATTGTAAGATCAATCACACTATGTTATACTCTCTTAAAATTGTGTTACTAGGTAATTAATATTTAATATAAAATTTAGAGAATATAGACAATCAAAGAAAATGAAAATATTACCTGTATCCTAATACCCAGAGATAGCTGCTCTTGATTATTTGGTGGATATCCTTTCATGCATGCTAAGTTGCTTCAGTCATGTCCAACTCTTTGTGACAACATGAACTGTAGCCAGCCAGGCCCCTCTGTCCATGGGATTTCCCAGGCAAGAATA